>PISX010012849.1:0-59113 GCA_004024625.1 Mellivora capensis
CTCTCACTAACGGGGTCTATGGGGGAACCATCTACCTTCAGTACTTAATGGTAACTTCACAGACCTCAGGAGTGTGACTCCAGCCTTTGAACGAACTTGTTTCTATTTTCCTGTCACAGTGTGGCTCCAAGTTGCTGATAATGAAATGGAATCAGGTTCCCAAGTATCCTGGGACCACCCCCCACCCCCACCCCAGGGCCTATTTGTAGACTTTGCCCTTTGGCATCAGGCTGCCCCAGGCCACCAGGGTCACAGACGGGCGGGCGGGTCTGTAGCCTGAAAATGCAGGTGCTATAGAGCCCAGCCTTCTGCCTGGATCTCCTCTTTGCCACTTTTTGTCTAAGCTCTCATCTTCCTCTGTATCTAACTTTTCCGTCTTTGCACGATCTTGAGGATCAAACCAAAGTCAGGCTGACGTTTTGGCCCCGTGTCCCCAAGGAGCTCAGATCTAAAGTCTTTATTCCTGGAAAGAAAGCTAATGCATGTGTGTATGTGTTGGTTTGAGGGAGGCTTAGAGAAGACAGAACAGGCATGGATGCTGTGGCGACAAGTACAGTAATAATAAGCACAATAATATCTATGTTTGCTGAGCACCATAACGTAACTGTGCCGAGTGATTTTTCATCCTTTCTATCGTCTCTTCTGGGCATGACTGTTGCATATCTATTTTAAATATGGTTCTTTACGGGGCACCTGGATGGCTCAATGGGTTAAGCCTCTGCCTTCGGCTCAGGTCATGATCTCAGGGTCCTGGGATCGAGTCCCGCATCGGGCTCTCTGCTCATCAGGGAGCCTGCTTCCTCCTCTCTCTCTCCCTGCCTGTGTCTCTGCCTACTTGTGATCTCCGTCTGTCAAATAAATAAATAAAATCTTTAAATATGGTTCTTTAAAAAAAAAAAGATTTATTTGAGAGAGAGTGGGGGAAGGGGAAGAAGGAGAGAATCTCGGGCAGTCTCCCCGCTAAGCGTGGAACCCAGTGAGACGCTCCATCTCAGGGCCCATGACACAGAGCCCTGAGCGGAAACCAGAGGCTGACGTTCAAGGCGCTGAGCCGCCCAGCTGCTCCACAAGACAGTTCTTACCATTCCCGTTTCCAAATGCGAATATTGAGGCTCAGAGAGTTACAAAAGTGCCCTAAGGTCAAAGAGCCAGTAAGGAGGGCTGGTGTTCAGGTTGGTCTTACAGACTTTTTTTTTTTTTTAAGATTTTATTTATTTGACAGAGATCACAAGTAGGCAAGAGAGGCAGGCAGAGAGGGGGGGGGAAGCAGGCTCCCCGCTGAGCAGAGAGCCTGATGCGGGGCTCGATCCCAGGACCCTGGGATCATGACCTGAGCCAAAGACAGAGCTTAATGACTGAGCCACCCAGCTACCTCTGGTGTGTAAGTAAGACTGAAGTTCTTACTATTTGGGAGACCCTGAAGAAGTCACTTTACCTCTCTGGGTCTCAGTTAAATTGCACCTGTGACAGAGAAGTAAGGAGAGATGCTCCCACCTACTTTACGAGATAATTACCAGGGCTGCACGGGATAGAGAATGTGCCATGCTATGTAAGCACTAGTAATTACCCTCATGGAATCTGAAACCCCATGAGATCTGGGACAGAAGAGAATTAACACAAGACACTGGGGATTATTTATATGCTCCATGTTCTGATTTGAACCTGTATCTTTTATTCTGAGAGATCCTGGTCCTTTACAGCCCAGGCTCTTTGGCTAGACTGTGGGACTTGATGCTTTTCAAAAGATCCTCTTATTTGAGGCTTCTGACTACTCGGGAGTTGGGGAGGACAAATATATTATCTCCATTCTGCAGGCAGGAAAACTGAAATGAGAGGTGGCTGTCAGGAGATCACACAGAGCAGATCTCCTGACATCTGGTCCTCTTTGCCTTCCTTCAGGATTCTCCTGGGCTGGCGACAGAGGTGATAGATGGGTAGCAGGGAGAAGGCTCTGGTGGCTGGGTTTGGGGGGGATGGTGGCCCAGTAAGGATTAGGGTAAGGGTCAGCCACCCCCAGTTTACCAGAAGGTGCATAGGTCCTCATTAAACAGCGTTTGCATAAAACTCCAAGATGTGAGCCATGGTTAACTGTTCATCCTAATGGTGTTTTGTTGCCATTTAAATCTCTTTAAACATTTATATTTTGTCATTTCCTTTCTGTGTTTGAGAACCCAGGATGTTTTCAGAGCCGCAGTTTCCAGGACCTTCTCTGGCCCTCAGAGCTTGGCCTCCAAAGCCTCCACGCACAGCAGCTCCGGGCAGGGTATGAAAGCTTCACTCTTCAGTCTTTGAGGTTGGGCTTTGGGGCTTTGGCCAGACAGATCTGGGATCAAATCCTGTCTCTGCTACGTCCTTATGAGCTGTGTCTGGGGCAAATTGTTTAAGCCTCGTGTCATTTGTAAGATGGAGAGGGTAATGCATATGTACGGCTACATTTCAACATTGGTAGGAGATTTACTGTAAAGTGTAAGGTGCCCAGTCTGTGTCTGCCATGTAGTAAGTGCTCGGTAATTGCAGCTATTTAAAAAAAAAAAAAAAAAAAAAAGATTTTATTTATTTATTTGACAGAGAGAGAGCACCAGCAAGGAGAACGGCAGGCAGAAGCAGAAGGGGAGGGAGAAGCAGGCCCCCACCGAGCAGGGAGAGCCCGATACGGGGCTCGATTCCAGGACCCTGGAATCATGACCCGAGTCAAAGGCAGATGCCTAACCAACTGAGCCACCCAGGTGCCCACAGCTATTTTTATAATAGGTTTTTTTTTCCCCCTAACCTAGTTGGACTCATGGAGATGACTCCCTGCAGGGTGGCCTTTTGGACAGTGTTTTTGCGAGAAGGGAAAGTGAGCTGTAATCATGTGCCTTGAGGGTGTTTTTTTTTAAGATTTTATTTATTTATTTGACAGACAGAGATCACAAGCAGGGTTTAACCCACTGAGCCACCCAGGCGCCCCATCCTTGAGGGGTTATGAAGAGGCTTTTGATGGAAAGAAATCCAAGCAGTGGGCAGGAGGGGACAGGACTGCTGGTTACACTCAGGCCTTCAGGCCCCTTTCTCCTCCAGCTACCCTGAGTCCCTCCATTCCACGAAGGGCCAGGCTGACACCCAGAACCACCTCCACAAGGGCCCCACATTCAGCCCCTCAGTGTAATTTCAGGGCCCCTTACAATTGTCCCCTACCGGAATGGGGGCCTGCCACGTTTGTCCTGCCGCAGATGCTGGCATTGCTAAGGGAAACCAATGAAAGGGGCAGCAGAACAGGAGGAGAAAGGAAAGAAGCTGTGCGGTGGGGGCAAAGAGAGCACCCACAGCACTCCTACCTGCCCCAGGAAAGCCCGCGGGCTGGTGGGGGGGGACCTCAGAAGCCACCCTGGCCTGTCTCCCATGAGCCCAGGCTGGGAAAAGAGCCCAGACCCAAGTTGTAGGGTAGAGGCAAGAAATGGCTCATGCCCCTCCCATGATGGCAGAACCACCTGAGCCATTGGTAGAAAATGCATGTTCCTGATCTCCACCCTAAAACCTACCTAGTCACAACTCTAGGAGTATGAGGCTCAGCAACCTGTATTTTTTTTTAATTTAAAGATTTTTATTTATTTATTTGTCAGAGAGAGAGGGAGAGAGAGCGAGCGAACACAGGCAGACAGAGTGGCAGGCAGAGGCAGAGGGAGAAGCAGGCTCCCGGCTGAGCAAAGAGCCCAATGTGGGACTGGATCCCAGGATGCTGGGATCATGACCTGAGCCGAAGGCAGCCGCTTACCCAACTGAGCCACCCAGGCGTCCCAGCAACCCGTATTTTGAACAGAATCATCCCTGATGTTGGAAGGGTAAGAATGGAAGGGTCTTTGGGGCTGAACAGAAAAGATAGATCTAGAAAAAAAAAAAGAATCTCTCTGTGGGTTGATTTTAAGTATCACACAAGTCAGATTCAAGACAAGATTGGCAACAAACATTTTGGTCTGACCAAGGTGCACTGTGTGCCTAGGATGTGCTGGGAACTTACTCAGCCGCCAGGCTGCCAGGACGGTTAGAGGGAAGGGGGCCTGGTAGACAGCAGCCCTGACCCCCGGCTGCGGGCAAGGCTAGGAGATCACATATTGTCCATAGAAGATAGACTCCCCTTGCTTTAATTTCTCTGAAACCAAAACGTAGAGAAGCCGCCTCTCTCTCTTTGGTATTATCATTCCTGGAGAGGATGAGAGGACTTTGAGCACTGGTTCACTTCTATTTGCTCGTCTGAAATTTGGGCTCCGTGCAGTCCTGCGTGTCTCATCTTAGCCAAAGTAAAGGAACTTTCTGCTTTACTCTTCTCCAGCAAAAACAGCAGTGAGTCAAAATAAACAGCCCTTGGAATGCAAACGCTGGCTCTTCCTACGGAAAGGCAAAATACTGCTCTGGGCCCCCGGGGGCCTGCCGTGTGCGGCAGGGCTGCGAGTGCACCTCCGGCGCGTGCCCACCTGCTTGTGCACAGGGCGGGCCGGTGCCCCGCTGGGACCGTCCTGGAGCAGAGAGGCGCTCGCTGCGGGGGGGCCTTGCAGGGGGAGGTTTGAACCAGGGATCGTTTTTAAAAGTCTGATTAAGTGAAGTTGGCTTTGTGCGGCTCACCGGCCTTGCTCCTGCTAGCGGGCCGCCTCCGCCCCCTCGCGGCGTTGGTTCTCCGCCCACGGCCGAGTCCGCCCCTGACCTCCAGCCGCCCGCCCCAGCCCGCCGCGCACCCCTGCGCCGGGTGCAGCTCTGGTCGGGCCGCCCGCGGCCACTTCCGCCAAGCCCTGCTGACCTCTAGTGGTCACAAGGTAGAAGTGAACAGGCCCCGGGCCAAAGTGGAGGAAACAAGGTCTGGCTCACACCTGCGCGCTTCTCACCCCGGGCCTGCACCTCAGAATCACTTAGAGCGTTGAAAACAGCCCTGTCCAGACCCCACTGCAGGCCAGTCTAGGCAGAATGTCAGATGGTGGGATCTTGGCGTTGGTGGGTGGTTGTTTTTTGTTGTTGTTGTTGTTTTGTTTTTGTAATTTTGTGCAGCCAGGAGTGAGCCCTGGGGGTCTCAAAACAGGCATTTGCCCACCCCTAACGTGGGTGTGGGGAGTAGGTGGCTATGCTCTCAGTGTCTGAATATGGCTGAAATGTCTGTCCTCCTACGTGCTGGGTGGGGTATCTGAGTGTCTGGGCATGGGTCCCCTCTGGTGTGGCCATACCGGGTCCTGTCCCCGAGTGGGAGACTGAGCTGGGGTGGGGCTCACATGCCCTTGCACAGACTCAAGGAGCAAAGGGCCCTGTTGGTATCTCCTGTCCTTCTAAGTCCCAGGAGCTAGTTTAGAGCCTCTTTCCCCTTGCCCTACAGGTCCTAGGAAGTTCTTCCTGCTATCTCACCTCAGTCCCTCTTAAGAAGAGTCTAGATCTTTAAAAAGTTTTTGTTTACTCGTTTACGTAATCTCTACACCTATCGTGGTACTCGAACTCGGGACCCCAAGATCAAGAGTCACATGCTCTCCCAACTGAGCCAGCCAGGCACCTGGATTGGAGTCCAGGCTGAAAAAAGCCCAGCTTGGCCATGAGCTCTAGTAGCAGGTAGGATTGGTAAAGGGGCCCGGGGCTGCGGTACCCAAGGCTCCTGGGAGGGGCTGGGCCATTTTCTTGAGGCTCAGCACTCCATCAGGCATCCACAAAGTGGGCTGGAAGGGAGAAGAGCCTGCGCCAGCACAATTAAATTAATTTCCAGCAGCTGCGTGGGATTAAAATTACCCACTTCTCCCTGGTCTCTGTCTAATGTTCCTGAAAACAATCTCCTGATCCTTTCCTTCTACTTGTGTCTCATCCTCATGGTCATAGTTTTTGGTAAATTTACTCCTGATCGCTCTGCCTTTCCTCAGCATCGGCTTGGCTGGAGGGCCTCGCCCCGGTGAGACACCCACTCCCCCTACATCGGAGCAGCCTGACCCTCCCCTTTCCAGACTTGCTGAGGGAGCAGGGAGTGGGGCAGGGCCAACCCCAGGGAGCAGCATGACCTCAGCAGTGGGCTTCCCAGCCCTCGCAGGGTTCCCCGGCCACCTGGAGCCTTGCGCTCCACAGGCGGGTCCTTTCAGGGGGGCAGAGGAAAGGCACCTCGTGAAGTTAGAGCAAGTGCCACCCTTAGGGCCAAGGATGCTGTGCTTCCAGCAGCTGGCTCGGCTCTCTCTGAGCCTTTGTCTTACCCTCTGTAAAATGGGGAAGAGATTATCTACCACACAGGTTGTTGTAAAGATTAAATGAGATAGAAAAAAATAGACACACAACATAGAGATGATGGCTAGAACCTGCCCCGTGGTGGACAATCATATGTATTAGTGGTTATAGTGATAGCTAGCATTTTCTCAGTGCACGTTACAGGAGAAGGTCTCAAGCTTCTCACACATACTATTTCACTGTCATGCCAGTGCTCCGAGGTGAATCTTTTTATCTTCCCCATTTACAAATGGGAGTATGAGGTGGACAGGTATCAGGAAACGTGTCCAAAGACACCTGGAAAGATTGGATGCCAGGTCCTCGGAGACGGTATCCCTGGGCTGTGGCCGTCCTTAGGCATAGCGTTTGCTTGTACCTGTGAGGCGGGCATGCACACACACACACACACACATCACACACACACATCACACACATGTCTTTGTTCATTGTCACTGCTTGAGCCCAGGCCCGGTGTGCTTTCTCCTGGAAGAGTTTCCCCAGAAAGGCTACCCCTTAGAGAAGCAAAAGAAGAACAAACTAGCCACTGGAACTTAGTAAGAGAAAACTAGCACGAAGGGAAGCTAGTTGCCTTTGGACAAAGGGAGGGATTCCCAGGGAGCCAGCTGGGCCCACAGGGCAATGAGTCACCCACACCTCAAATTGTGATGAGGCTTGTAGGAAAGGGAACAGGCTTCCTCTGGCCTCTCCCGGATTAGCCCCAGGTCCCTGGGTGCTGTCATGCTACAGTCAGCTCATCCCAAAGCCTTACCTGCCAACAATGAGGGGGCCCTGCACCTGCCTTTCCAGGCTGTGTGACCGTGTCACCACCTTCTGTAGTCATCTCTAAGGTCTCATCTGGCCTGACAGTCTCAGTGTGGTCTCCGTCAGCTGTGGCCCACCACAGTGGGTGTGTGTGGGGGACATTGTCCTGGTGGGCTCTGGGTGACACGCATCCTCACAGCAGAGGAAACGTGAGGGAGGTCACTGCTTATCCTGGCGTTGCTGCCATGCACATGGCTTGAGTTCAGGGTCAGAATCAGGGTCTGGGGCTAGTGCAGTGCGGTTGTGAAGCTAGGAGCAGTCCACCCTCCCAAATGCCTCAAAGGGATACAAGGAAGCACTAGAGCAAAGAAAAGGGAGAGCCCAGAAGAACCGCTCCAGGCACAGCTGTCCCCCCACATGGCACCTGCCCGGTGCCAGCTACTGTCCAAGGAGCTTAGAGACACAAACTCATTTAGGCCTTGGAACAACCCTGCAGGGGTGGGTACCATCATCCCCTTTTCACAGATGAAGACACTGAGCCATGCCAAGGTCATACAGCTGGTAGCTGGCAAGACCAGAATTTGAAACTAGGAGGCCTAGCTCTAGTGTTCATTATGTCGCTTCCCCAAGAATGTCCCCATCCAGACCCGGGGTCATTTGGGAGAGGGTAGATCACCAATTCCTTTCTGGAACCTGCACTGGAACCCTGCCCAGGCAGAACCTCCCATTCAGAGGAAAGCCGTGGCCAGGCAGTAAGGGGAGCCCTCGCAGCTGGAGGCTCTGCCTCTGGTACTCTGAGGATTGGCAGAGAAACTATCCTCTCTTTCTTATTTGCCTGCGGCCCCTGGGCATTTGCACTTCCACAGCTAGGGAATAAGGAGCAGGAAGGTGCTTTGTCCATCTGGCCCTTTGTGAGATGCCTCTCTCCCCTCCTCCTGAGGGTCTACTTCCTGCTCCTGCAAAGCCCCGGTGCCCACCCTCCATAGTGGGAGGACCCGCAAAGCCCGGGCGGGCGGCAGAGTGTCTGCCCACCACAGGGAGTCACCAGCACAAGCCTGGCCTGCCAACTTCCGTGAAGAGCGCTAGTGGAGGACAGAAGCAGGACACGAAGCCTGGGGCGGGATCTAGGAAGAGGAGGAGGTGGCGCTCAGGCGGCAGGGCTGTGATGGACCAGGGCCCAGGGGACCGTGTAGCCGCGTCGCACCAGCAGTTCGCCCTGGGCCTTGCATGGCGCTGGCTGACGGGGCCTCATGTCCCAGAAGTAGACAAGAGGGGGAACGAAGAACGTGAGAACAGCCCACAACAGAGCAGAGAGGAAGATGAGTGAAAGTCCTAGAGGATGCAAATGTTGACATAACCATTAGGAGAGTAACTAAAACTCCCATTTATGTTATGCAAGCGCTGTATTCTTTGAATACTTCTGTCTTGAGGAATTTTTTATTTCTCCATAGAAGAAAAATGTTTTCATATTCTCTCCCGCCGCTCAGACCCAGAACCCAGCAAGGCCTTGTGCCCCCGAGAGCCGTAATATTATTTGTTAACATTTTTATGATGCCAAATGGTCTGTAGGAGAACGGGCTCCATTCTTTAGCTGGGAAACCATATGGCACGGCGAGTAATAAATAAGGTATTGTGATAGTTAATGAACCTAATTGCCAGCAAAGGCTTTAATACAGAGACTGTGCTGCTGAGAATTTAGCACCACATTAGGGATGCTGTGGAGTTCCCCTGACTTCTGAGGCTTAATTTAAGTTCTATATTGCAAACTCCAGAAAATAATTCCAAACCCTCCTGCTGGAAAAGCAACCTGCTGGTAGACTGTGATTATACCGAATTACTAAAATCGCAATCAATTTTATACACACAGTTAACCCTTGCCAGGAAGGGCTCCCGGAGAAGAGAGGGAGCAAGACCGCAGCCCATCCTACCTGTGGCTCGGGACTTCGAGGGGCGACGGGAGGCGGGAAAGGGGTGGGGCCCAGAAAGGACCCAGAGCCCCGGGGTCTTGCTCTTCGAAGACAGGAAGCTGGGAAAGAAGAACCCGAGCATGGGTATAGCCCCCTGGACTTCCCCGGACTGCAGGGTCCTCTTCCCTGTGGGACGAGGAGACAGAGGGGTTTGGGGGGGAGGGGTCTGTGCTCACCCACCACCCCCAACAGCAGGCATCCCTGGCAGGCAAAGAAACTGAGCCATCGCTGCCATTAGTCCATAAGTCAAGGTTATTAACTAGAGAAGATCAGATCGTGGCAGTGAAATAACCTTGTGCTGTGTAGAATGGAAATGCCGAACAGCTGCTGCTGAGCCATCAGCGGTGTCTGGAAGGTTCCCTGGGCGAGAGGCACACCGCAATGGGGGAGAGGAGCCAGGGGGAAAGCGCTTCTTCCCACCTCTTTCTGGAGCTTGCAGCGGCTTCGCTCACCCTTGAGTCCTGACCAAGACGGAGGGGCCCGGTGGCCATGGAAGAGTCTCCCGGGAGGAGGGAATGCTCGGGGCGGGGTGGGGGAAGCGGTGCTCTCGGCGCAGACACAGACCCCAGAGCACCTCTCATCCCATGGCGATGTCCGGGCTGTGGCTGGTCCTTTCTGGGAGAACACGCTGAAGGAGATGGGGAGTCTCATACATTGCTTCCTGGGCTCACCACCCTGCATTCAGAGAGGGGTGAGTAGGGCAGATTGGGAGGTGGGGGTGAGTGTTGGAAATAAGGAATCTTCCCGTAAGTCAAGAAGACACAGGGAGAAGCTCGGGCCTGAGAATCCAGCAAAGTCAAAAACATGCGGCAGAATAGAGACCAGGCCGGGGGAAGAGGAAGGTACAGAGGAAGGCTCCGCCCCGAGATGTGAGATCCTGCAAGGGGGGACTGTGTGTGGCCATGTGGCTCCATTCTGGAGAACTCAGGACAAAGCCCATTGCCCACTGTGTGCTGGGGCCCATCCAGCCGCATCTAGGGTTCTGGCTAGGTGCTAAAGTCCCGGCCACAGGATTTAGAGGTGAGGCCTCCTGAGGCCAGGCAGCGGGAAGTTCTGTGCACGTTGCAGGGTCCGAGGCCTCGAGGAAGGATGGAGGATGAGGCCTTGCTGTAGATGTGAAGCTTCTTGAAGGCAGGAAACCCATCTGATTCGAGTGGCCAGTCTGCACAAACACGGGAACTTGAATGAGACGGATACAGAAAAGTAAACTAGATGACCAGGAGAGGAAGCACGTCAGCCCCTGGATCAGTCCAAACCACTAGTCAGTCGGTGTGGGTGATGGTTCCCCCAGGTGGGGCACAAGATCACTGCTGGGGGGCACAGGGCCCATCTCACACTCAGCCCCATTCTTGCCACAGGACCGTCATCCCTGCTGCCCTGCGCTTGTGTCCAGGTGGCGATGGTCATGCACGGCTGGGGTCCTGAGTCGGATGATGCCATCAGTCGCCTTGTGTCTGTAAGTCCAAATGTTTATCCAGCTCTGGGAGAGGAGGAAGGGCCACTGGACGCCCCAGGCCCTCTCTAATGCTGATGGAACTTCAGGATCAACTAGGGAGCTTTAAAAAACCCCAGAGACTCTTATCCAGCAGATCCAAGGCACGCCCCAGTCCCTGTAGTTTGTTTAAAGTTGCACAAGTGATCCTGATGGGGAACCAGATGGAGAACTAGTTCCCCGGGGAGTTGCACCCCCTGGCCTGGCCCTGACTTTACCTTTCCCGCTCAGCTCCCAGCTGTGGAAGGGGACACACCTACCCTTTCCCTGGGAAGCAGTTGAGAGAACACTGAGACTCATGATTATATTACAAGCAAGATGAAGAGGCAAAAAGAAGGCATTTTTAACTTCAGGTGATTAACTCCTGGGTCATTGGCATAGGCAAGGCCACTGAATTTCCACCTCTGGCAGCCTTTCCAAATTAGGCAGATATACATCTGGAGGCAGAGGGGTGAGCCAAATGGCCTTTAAGACTTTGGGTTTTGTAGCTTTTTAAGTATTTCCCTATTTTATAGATGAGGAAACCTGAGGCCAGAAGCGTCTGTGAGTGTCAGAGCATACGTTAGGAATGATCAGAGCCCAGGTTCTTGATTCTAAGTATGTGCCTTTTTTTTTGGTTAAGATTTATTTATTTGGGTGGGGGGAGCGTGTGCAGCCATGAGGGTGCAGGGGAGGGACAGAAGGAAAGAGAATTTCAAGCAGACCGGCCCTCCCCTCCACACTGAGGACAGAGCCAGACATGGGGGCTCATCTCAGGACCTGGATCATGACCTGCGCTGAAATCAAGAATCAGATGCTTAGCAGACTGAGCCACCAGGTGCCCCTAAGTATGTGCTCTTTTTAGAACAGTCCACTTTTCTTCCTTCTAGTAATGCAATCTGGGCACTGGGAAGATAAAAGCAAAAGAAAATCCAGGATTCCTGTTCATTCATTGGATATGAGAGGGATGGGGTGACCCCTGAGGAGGTTTGAGAACATGAGATGCTGTAAGAGGTGGTCATCTACATAGGTTCTTAGAAGGAATATAAAACCCTGTATCACGTATGCAAGTTAACATGAGCATAAGGGTCACGGAATGAAGGACCTAATCAGAGCATGCTTCCTGGAGGGCGTGCGAACTCCTAAGTACTAACTATCTCTTGTGAGTTGATCACCCAGCTCCATGCTGAAGGCTTTGGGAGAATCAAGGAAGGGCAAGTACAGTTTGCCTGCCTGCACGGAGCTTCCGGTCTAGTGGGAGGACCCCGTGTGCCCATGGAAGGTCTGGGGATGCCCAAGCAAGCAGGCCCTGGGGGCCTGTGGGCTGAGCGCATGGCCTCAAGGACGCCAGCCCTCCCTTCCCACCAGAAGATGCTGGGAGCCCACGGCCGGCCCAGGGCCTGGTCAGATCCAGCAAGCGCAGAGACGAAGAACCAGCGGGTAGGGACTTAATACGGTACGTGAGTACACTTTACCATCATGGAGAAGCCTTCCTAGTCCAAGGAGACCATGGAATATTTTATAGTGATGCAGATCAAGTGGAAAGAAGGAGAATAAATGAAAGGGAAGATAATTATTTGACCGAGTTCTCTTAGGATATGCCGCAGCCGGGGATACTTACAGAGAATACAGATGGCTGGAGAGACACGGCCATTCACCTGTCAGTTGTCAGAAGCAAGACCGGGGGGTGTGGGGGGCCAGGAGCGCAGGAGGTCTGGGTGCCCGGCCTGCCAGGAGCCCCGGCCCGCACCCCCTCTTGCTCCAGCGGCCCCGATCGCCAGCCGCGGTGCCACCGTGCAGAAGGGAGCTGCCGCCTAATAAATGTCTTGGGAAACTTACGGCCCCTCCGCTGCAGGAAAAAGATGGCGCCGTTTATCTCTGCGCCATCTGCACAGGCTCATTTGCGGCTCCCGAGGCAGCCCGCACGCACCCAGCCAGTTTGCAAGTCTCCGGCAGTTCGAGAGTTTTCTGCACAAGGAGGCTGTGGGACTCGGGATACTGATTCCCTTTCTGGCTTAGGGGAGTCAGCAGGAGAGGCTGGGAGATGCTCTCCAGCTGGGCCCACTGGGTGCCTGAGCTGCCCCGCCCCCCCCACAGGGACCCCTGGAGCTGGGAAGAGGGACACAGGGCGTCATCCTTCCACCATCTACTCAACAGACCCCAGGTGTGTCTGCTGTGGGCCAGGCACTCACACGCACACGACGGAGACCCGCAGAGCTGGCTTACACTTCCTGTAGGTTTACTAAAATCAAACGTCATCTTCTTGATGAGGCCTTCCCCGTGGCCCCCCCTCTAAGATCGCCACAACCCCCTTTTTGTAGCAGATGCTGTGATGCTCTGCCAGTATCCTCTCGGATCCCTTTGCCATTTTCGTGGGCAGGGATTCCCGGTGTGTGCTCACTCCTGGCAGCTAGCACCTGTGTCTCTTTTTAGGCCTTCAGGCTGCTGGAACCTGTTTTGCTGGAAGTGCCTGAGAATGTATCACTGGACTCCCATCCCCCCCGGGGGGACAGCGGAATAGCCCTTAACCAGTGATGGGTAGATTCAGACCTATAAATGCTCCCGCTTCCTTGCCCTCCCGCCCCCCGGGGCTGCGACATTGTATTGCTGAAACATAAAATATTGAGGAGAGGGTAGGTAGTTATAAAGCTCAGGGATATGCAACGGATGCTTCATATGCTTCGCTCAGGGTCTGATTGAGGTCCTTCTGATGGTGGCCTGGGGCATCACTGTTAAAAGCTGGAGGCTAGGCTGGATGGAACGACAGGTGTGGCGGGATGGGGCCACAGTCTCTGCTTGGACCTGTCCATTCTCCCACCCACCCGGCCACCCGGCAGCTCTTGTCATCTTACACAGAAGCAACCAAGCCCATGAGGACCAACAGAAGCCTTGAGACTCCTCACCACCCCCCCCTTTTGTCTCTAGGCTCCTCTGCCAATCCGGAGATGAAAACCTCTCTCTCCTTCCTCTCCTCCCACCTTCATACCCAGCCTAGAAAGCTCAACTTTACATATAAAAACTCACCTTAGCTGCCTTGGGGAGAAAGAAGCACTGTTCTCTCTGTTGGGTAAAGCAGCCCTGTCAGACTTGGCTTTGGGACTCTGTTGGAATAGTTGTGCCCCTGGTGGGAGGGGTGGCAGCTAGGAAAATAGGGACCAGAGTAGGAGGAAGCTCGGCATGGCTTTTCCCAGTAGACAGTGCAGATCTGGCCATGGTGTTAACCACAGGCCAGACCTGGTGGGAGCTGCAGGCCTGGAGCCCAACCAGGGGGCCCTTGGAATAATGTGCTGATCCTATGGCATATGGGTGATGACCTAGGAGCTTGGGAAGGAGCACTGGAAAGGAAAGAATTGTGGATGGATATTTGGGAAGTTTAATCAGTGGAATGTGGTGGCTGGTGAGCGGGGGAAAGATCCTTGAGGAGAGTAGGTCCCTGTTCGAGGAGAAATGAAGGACAGAGCCTGAGAGAGGAGGACGGACAGGGAATGGAGGGGGCCAGGAGGTATTAAAAGGATTATAGAGAGACATAGAATGATAGGGACTAAGAGGTGGAAAAGCAGCCAGAGAGAGTCAATGAAACGCCTAGTGAGCCTTCCTTTCTTCTAACTTCTTATTTTGAACTAATTTTAGACTCACAGAAAAGTTGAAAAAATAGAAATGCTGAAAAAATCCCCACAAACAGCACACCCAGCTTTCCCTACGGTCACCATTTTCCATAACCAGGGCACAGTTATCAAAACTCGGACATTCGCTTTGGCACAGTTCCAGTAGCTAAACGACAGACTTGATTCAAATCTTGCCGGTTTCCTAGAGATCGGGAGAGGGCCAAGCCCAAGCACGCGGAGCCGGAGGGAGAACGGGGTTAGACGGAGGTGCCCAAGTCCCTCTTTCTGGAGAAAGTCTAGACGTGTCCCACCAGGGCCTGAGGCCAGGACAATCTTAGGGACATGAACTAGGGGCCTCCTTTGAGGCTAGTGAATAAATGAATAGGATTCAGGTGCCCCAGGCACAGACCAAAGGCGTTACAACCAGTGTCCACACACAACTGACCGCAGGCCTTGAGCTTTTCTAAGCTTCCAGGGTGTCCAGAGTCTGCCATTTACACCAACAAGACATTTTCAAGCAGCCTAATACCAAGGGCTCCTTCCAATGTTGTGTTCTGAGCTTCGTCCTCCAGAGAGAGAGAGACCTCTAGTAATGCTTCTGGTAATGCCTTTGTCCTTACATGCTTCCTGCTTTGGCGTCGTCATGGCAGCCAGTACCTCAATCCAGTTCCCTTTGAATTTATAATCTAGAAGCTTAGGGGACTTTTTTCCTGATATGTACCATCAGTCATAACTGGGGTCCTGAGCAACCTTGTCCCTTGAATTCAGGAGCCAGGCAGCCTAGGGTTGTTGGACTGTCAGTCACTAGAAGGTTCAATAACTTCTCCCCTCCTGGGCTCACCCAGCATGGAGGGAAGCCAGCCCCAGCAGAAAGCATGTGTGTAAAGTAGCAACCCAGTTGGGGCTCACAGTGCCCCCTTCTCAGGCCAGCTCCAAACGTCTATAAAGCAGCCCCATGGTACACCAGCCTGCTTCCATAACAATGACACATTCAAAGTCTTCCTTCACAGGGCCCATTTTTTATAGGTCTTTGTTGTATTAAAGGGGACGGATCTGCCATTTTGGGTCCTACTGACTTCCTTATTTTTGCCCTGTGTAGTTGGGGAAACCTTAGAATATTTTGAAGGCCAATGGCAGCCCTTAGGGGGGATTGCTAGAAGAAAAGGAATGTAAATCTTGGATTTGTAGCAGCTAGCAGGGCAAAGCTGTCACCTGTCCCCAGCACTGAAGGACCTTGAAGGCCTTTTCTTGGTTCCCTCATCTGCTCATGAATATCTCTGACTTTTCTCCCAACCTGGAGAAGAGATCCGAGAGTGGCAAACCAGAGGGAATTAAGGAACTGGAACAACTTTTGAAAAGGATTTTTTTTTTTTTAGATTTTTTATTTATTTGACAGAGATCACAAGTAGGCAGAGAGGCAGGCAGAGAGAGAGGAGGAAGCAGGCTCCCCACCGAGCAGAGAGCCCGATGCGGGGCTCGATCCCAGGACCCTGATATCATGACCTGAGCGGAAAGCAGAGGCTTAACCCACTGAGCCACCCAGGCGCCCCAAACTGGAACAACTTTTGTTCAGATATTTCATTTGCCTATATTCGACTCAATCCCCCCGAATAATCACACATTGACCAACTTGCCTCTTTTCCTCTAATAACAAGGACAAGAAAGAGCTGATTTATATAGAAACAGAAGGAACTCCCTTTAGCTGTTGTGCCCAGCACAGAACTTGGCACATAGTAGGTGCTCAAAAATATATGAATGAGTGATGAGTGGTAGATACAGGGGACACTCTAATAGCTGGGTGACACTGTGCAAGACCAGTGGAGTTGGAGAGAACCAGGTTCAAATTCTCCATCTGCTCCTTCCCCATGCCCAACTCACGTAACTTCATTCAGCCTCTGCTTTTCTCACTTGTAAAAACAAATATGAACATATCCAGCACTATGGTGAGAAACAAATGTGTGCCAGCCAGTGTGGACAGCGCAGCGTAGACCATAAACAGTGGCTACTCTTTGGATGGTTTCTAGTAGTTTGAACCACTCACATTCAGAAGTCATGGAGAACAGTAGCAAACACCATGGGCACGTAACTCGTACGTAGAATTATCTGGAGACAGCCCTGCCCAGAGGCAGATGGATGGAAAGGATTAGACTTCAGGCCCAAGCCTGCCTGGGGATCCTGGGATTCTGAATTCCCATTGTCTGGGAGACGTGCTTGTTTCCTGATGCCTGGGACTGAAGTCTAAAATAGCCAACTTGGGGGTGCCTGGGTGGCTCAGTCATGAAGCGGCTCACTTCGGCTCAGGTCATGATCCCGGGGTCCTGGGATGGAGCCCTGCATCGGGCTCCCTGCTCGGCAGGAAGTCTGCTTCTCCTTTTCCAGCTCTCCCTGTGTATTCCTTCTCTTGTTATCTCTCTGTCAAATAAATACAATCTTACAAAAACATAGGCAGACTTGTCCTCGTCTTCTAGATGTGGGGTCTGCAGCCCACCGGTGTGCACCTGCTTCTTTCCTCCTCTCCCTCATTCGATCTCCCAGAAACACAACCCCACGGGCCCACACCCATACCCCACAGACACTCACTCAGCAGCCCAAGAAGCTTCCTGTAGGAGAAATGGGTTGTCTCAGGTGCCAGAACATAGGGCTCTTCCCGTTACCAGATAGTAAGAGCTTAGAAAGCAGAGACAGGGGCCTCATAACAACCCCTTGCTGGTGCTGAGGAAGATGAGGAACAAGGGCGTTTCACCCCAAGGGCGGCTGCAGCATGGGTCTGCACGCTGTGTTTGCAGGCAGAGACACCGATGGTGCGTGCGAGGCCTTTCTCCCCGGCTACAACGCCGCGCGCACAGGTGTCACGAGCAGGTGACCATTCGCACCAGTGCCAGCCAAAGGACGGCGGCGTTTTCACGCTTACCGCCGCTGGGCCTCCATGGGCTCTTCACTCCCCGAGTCTCGTCTCCTGCCTTTTGTCCTCCCCAGCCCGTGGCTTCTTGAGACCACTGACATCACCTGTATCAGATTCACCTGGAGGGCTTCTCAGACGCCGGTGTCTGGGCTCCTGCTTGCTTCCGGACTCAGTGGGTTGGGGTGGGGCATCTCAGCAGCTCCTGATGACCCAGAGGCCGCTGCTCAGGGACCAGACTTCCGGGACCCCAGCCTCTGGGGTCAGGGCTACGGTCGACCCCCACGGCTTCCATCCCCAACCTGGTGGTCTTCCCTGCCCAGAGTGCCTGAGTGGGATCTTTATCAGTGCCTGGAAATCTCTCCAGCTGGAGGTCGTGAAGATGGGCTGGGGTCACCTGTAGATATATGAGGCCCCTGGGGAAGGGAGAGGGTGAAGAAAAGCAAGCACCATGGACTCTGGGCTCAGCCAAGGGTCTGGGGTAGGGAGGCCCCAGGGACGAATCTCACTCATGGGCCCCTAGAGCTCCTTTTACAGGGTGTTTTATGGGCAAGGCTTCAGTGCCAGCGTTAGGGCAGGGTGAGGCGCTCAGCCCTGCCAAAATAAACAGCCATCGGGCAGGCAGGGAGGGGTTCAGCTGGTGGGGACCCAGACCGCTGGGCAGTTTTAAATTGCTACTGTATTTAATTGTTAATCAAGCTACTTCCCTGGTGGTGGGGATGGAGAAGGGAGAGGCAGGCGAGTTCCAGGAGGAGCTGTGAGAAGGTGTATTTCTCTCCGTTTTTGGCTCACCGGGGATTCTGTACAGAGCAGCCCCTCGGGGCTCAGCTCCGGCGTTCATGTCAAGCTCTGTGCTTGATGGGTTCAAGGTTCATGCCTTCCGGTTAGTGGGACCCAGGAGGCTGGGGAACCCAGCTGCTCCTGGCATGCACCTCGCCATTCCTGCAGGCAGGGACTGACTTTGACCTTTGTGGATCCCAAAATAGAAGTCAGAGCTAGCATGAAGCACCATAAAGCTTCTTGGCAGCCACACGCTGTCACCCAGCTCTTCAGGGCCTTGTACTAGCAGAGGATATAGAAAAGAGTCAGAGAGGAGTAGCCGCAGAGATCTCTCCGGGGCACTACCAGCTCAAAGCCCTAAGGGTCCTGTGTCTCCTTGATCTTCATGGTCCAAAGGTGAGGGGAGGCATCATTGCCCTTGATATTATCCATCCATCCTTGCCTGTTCTTTCCCTCCTATGAGCCCCCAACAGGAACCACAGACTCCTCCTGCTTCAAAGAATTTTAACCCAAAGGAGCAGTGAGGATATGGGGCTGAACAAATCCATCCCTAGAAATTGAGAGTAATACCAATTATTGCCTACCTCATTCAGGGCGTACTGAGTGCTGGCCACTGTTCCCATGCTGATTCATTTAATCGGCTCCCTGAACCAAGACAGGTGCTGTTCTCGTTCCCATTTTACAGGGGAAAACTGAGGCACTGAGGGCCTGAACCACTTAATTAAGACCATAGAGCTAGAGAATGAGTGAGCCAGGATTTGAATATGGGTGGTTTGGTTTCAAAATATGTACCTTTGACCTCTCTTTTACACTGCAGCCCACCCCTGCCCCACCTACCATGACAGCGGCCTGCACTGTTTTCAGAACATGCCATTCACATGGCATGTAGAGATGAGTTATTTCGCAGGAAATGAAATGTCAGGAAGATGACAGTGGGGACAGAGACCTCTTAGGAGTAGGGAACAGGACTATGCAGATCATGTTTTGGGACAGTCTCCCTGAAAGTATGCAAGGTCCAGGTAGGTTGGTAATGCAGGGAACCATTCCAGAGGCCACTCCCACAGTAACCCAAGGGCATTAATCAGGGTTCTCCAGAGAACCCTCTCTATATAGAGATTTATTATAAGGACTTGGCTTGTGGGATTCTGGAGGCTGAGAATTTCCAAGATCTGCAGTTGCCAAGGCAGAGATCCAGGAGAACCAAAGTATAGGTCTAGATGGAAAGCCAGCAGGTTCGAGATCCAGGAAGAGCTGGTGTTTCGGTTTGAGTCCAAAGGCCAGAAAAACAAACAAACAAAGAAACAAAACCCCCCCAAAAAACAACAAAAAAAAGAATGTCCCAGCCAAAATAATCAGGCAGGAAGCGCTCCCTCTTACTAGCAAACAAGTCAGTATTTTGTGCTAGTCAAGCCTTCGACTGATTGGGTGAGGCCCACCCATGCTCGGGAAGCAATCTGTTCCACTCAGTCTGCAATCCAAACGTCAGTCTCATCCAGAAACACCCTTACAGACATGCTTAGACTAATGTGTGGCCAAATATCTGAGCATCGCTGTGGCCCAGTCAAGGTGGACGCATAGAACGAACCATCACACGAGGAAGAATGACAGTGGCTTAAACAAGAAGAGTGACCAGAGAAGTGTAGAGGAAGTTATAGACTAGCAAATTCCCAAAAGGTTGAACAGGGTTTGGTGACCAGTTCGTTTTGAAAGATGAGGGAAACAGAGTCTATGAGAACACCGAGGTTTTGGTTTGGGGAGACAAAATGAAAGATGGTTCTTTTCTACCTCGGTAGTGACTGGTTGTCCTTTAGCTTCCTCAGTTCGTGGGGACAAAGGTTATCACGTCAGCAGTTAAATACCAGTTTTACCAGCTCAAAGCCCCATCTACAGACCCCTGCGAAGTTTTCTTAAAAAACGCCTACCATGTTGGGGCGCCTGGGTGGCTCTGTCACTTAAGGGTCCAACTCTTGATTTCGGCTCAACTCTGCTAGCCCTGGGGGCTGTTTGGGATTCTCTCTCCCCCTTTCCCTCTGTGCAGGCGTGCTCTCTCTCTCTCAAAGGAAAAACAAAACAAAACAAAATGAAATAACTCTTAGCATCTTAAAAGTCTTACCAACAATCGTGAATCGATCTGAGTCATTTTTCACAGACACCGTCTTTGCAGAAAGGAGACTCTGCCCAGCCGGAGGTCCACCAGGCCGCCCTCTTATTGCCATCAACAGGCAAGTGGAGCTCGCCCAGGTGTGCGGAAGCGGCAGGGAGTGCAGGAGCTGAGTTCCCCGGCTGGGAGGTCGGAGGAGCCCCTGCCCTTCCCTCCCTTCCAGCTATGAGGCTGTCCTAGAACCTACAGCTGCTTACATGAGATCCCTTAGCCCTTGTTTCCAGGGTGCACACCTGCCATTAGCTGAATTCTGAGGGTTCTCTGAGCCAGCTGCCCTGCAGTTCCCATCTCAGCACCTAGCTCGCTGGCCCCCCCGGATGACCGGGAGACGAGCTGTATCAGAGCAGTCGTCTCTCTGTGGTTTCTCTCCCAGAGGCCCGGATATCCTTATAATCTGACCTCTGCCCGCTGCCCCCAGTCTCCCACTCTGCCCCTCCGGGTGCACCTGACACGGCCTTACGGGCCTGGAACCCAAACGTAGATGCCTGGAGTCCCAAACACAAATGATCCTCAGGCCAGGTGTGTCAGCGCCGGTGAACAGATTGATGACGATGTGAGTAGCCCTCACGTCCTGGAGTAGTTTGGCACTGGGGGGAGGGCTGGATTTTGTGGTTTCATTTGCTAAGTCTTGTGGTGGCTGTTCACTCTGTTTTAGCCTGTCTCGGATCTCAGGTACACCGTTGAGTGGACATGGTCCTCAGTTGTGTTACTTCTGCAGGATCTGTGCGAAGTCTCCCTTTTACTATGTATTCCTCTTATTTCCGAACTTCGAGTGACCATATGTTCTATCATACACGCAAAAACAATTCGAGAAGAGAAAGAAGCACGTGAATAATTACTATGCTGGGGCCCCGGGTATAAACCAGGACTGCTGAGGGCAAACCAGGAGACACAGTCGCCCGGCCTGTGCTTCACGTCCGTTCCTGTGTCTGTCTAAGCAGCCATGCCATGTTGTTACTTTGCGTGTGTATGTGCTTTTTTCGATTTTATTTACTTATTTATTTATTTTTAAAAAGATTTTTATTTATTATTTATCTGGCAGACAGAGATCACAAGCAGGCAGAGAGGCAGGCAGAGAGAGAGGAAGGGAAGCAGGCTTGCTGCCAAGCAGAGAGCCCGACGCGGGGCTCGATCCCAGGACCCCGAGATCATGACCCGAGCCGAAGGCAGAGGCTCAACCCACTGAGCCACCCAGGCGCCCCTAGATTTTATTTTTTAGAGTAATTTGTACACCTAACGTGGGGCTTGAACTCACAAGCCCAAACGATCAAGAGTCACATGCTCCACCGACTGAGCCAGCCAGGCGCCCCCCACCCCCAACCTTGTTAAAGATTTTATTTATTTATTTGACAGAGAGAGACACAGTGAAAGAGGGAACACAAGCAGGGGGAGTGGGAGAAGGAGAAGCAGGCTCCCCGCTGAGCAGGGAGCCCGATGCGGGGCTCGATCCTAGAACCCTGGGATCACGACCTCAGCTGAAGGCAGAGGCTTAACGACTGAGCCACCCAGGCGCCCCAGCCCCTTTTGTTTTTATATATACTCACCAACTGTGTATTTTTGTCTTACGTGCATGCATCTCTAGTTTCTGTAGATGATATTCATTATAGCTCTATTTCTGTTTTTTGCCTTTTCCACTAAACATCGTTCATGATGACGTCCATGTTGCTTCTAATGGATGCGTAGCACTTCCTGGTGTGATACCACCCTATTACCCAGCGGTGGGTGCCCAGGCCCCCCAGCCTCACCCCATCTCAGGAGCCCCACCGTGATTCTCCTTGTACAGAGAGCCTCAAGGGCCACTGTGAGAATTGCGTGGGGATCTTAGAAGCAGAATCGCCAGGTTGTCACTTACGGAAGTGGTGCCAGATTGCTCTCCAAAATTTACCTCTTTGCCAATAATGTCTAATTTCAGCTCCAGCCCAGCTGGCACACCTGGGGAAGAGAAGGTTGAAAACAGAACCTGGGGAACCATCAGGATGGAGGGAGTGATATGATGGTGGAGACCGGAAACCGAGGGCTATAAGGGGAGGAGGAAAACCAAGAAAGGCCAGAGCGGGATGAACCTCTGCAGGACCTTGGCTAACAAGTCAGATGCACCTGCGTTGAACCTCGGCTCAGCTGCCACTTAGTTCTGGACCTAGAACATGAGAAGCAGACAGTACCTGTTAGGTGTTTATTCTCCAACAAGCTGTTCATTCAAGAACTTATTAGAGTTTGTCATTACATTTTTATTTGTAAAATAGAAACTCATCATTCTTTTGTATTTGTATGATTGTTTAATTGATATCTGTATCTTTCACTACATTCTATGCTCCCTTGGACCAGGGACCTTGTCCTTTGGATTATGATTTTATCCCTAGCATCTAGCACGGTGCCTGGCACAGAGGAGACACAGTAAATATTTATCTCATTCTCATTCATTAGCCAGTAAGAGTAAAATACAGAGCATGATTACAGATTATGGTAAGTGCAATGAAGCAAAAGATAGCATGGTGTGTTAGAGAATAATTGAGACGGAGTTAGAACGTAGGTAGGTCTGCAGGGAAGGCTTCTCTGAGGAGGTGATATGAACTGAGAGAGACAGGTAGAAAATGGATCACATATATGGGAAATTGAGGGAAGAGCCTTTCAGGCATAAGGACAGCACATTCAAAGGCCCTGAGACAGATGAGGGCTTAGCGTGTCATGGGACGTCAAGGAGGCATCATTATTGGAAAAGTAATACAAGAAGTAGAAATAGAACCATTAGGAGGCTGTTATAGACAGAAGGTGGTGGAGGCTTGTGCTTAGGGGAAAAACCATGAAAAAAGTGGGCAGGTTACGGGAGCATTCTGCAAGTCAGGTATAGGGTAGGAGGAAAATATATAAATCAGGGTTGACTTGGACAATTGTGTGAGCTATTTCCTGGGATAGGAAACATAAGGAAGAAATAGCACTGGGGTGGGCTGTCGTGATCTAGAATAAATAGAAAGTTCAGACTTCAGGGACGCCTGGGTGGCTCAGTTGGTTAAGCAGCTGCCTTCGGCTCAGGTCATGATCCCAGCGTCCTGGGATCGAGTCCCACATCGGGCTCCTTGCTCAGCAGGGAGCCTGCTTCTCCCTCTGCTTCTGTCTGCCTGTGCTCATGCTCTCTCTCTCTCTCTGACAAATAAATAAATAAAATCTTTAAAAAAAAAAAGAAAGAAAGTTCAGACTTCAACATAGGAAGTCTGACATGACTCGAAGATCACTAATGGGAGACATTGAAGAAGCAGACAGTAGTGCGGAGACGTCCTGATTTACGTGGAGGCATCAGCATTGAAGACAGTATTTAAAGTCTTGGGACAGGATTGGCTAAACCCCCAGAGTAATAAAGTGTCAGATGATAAGAAGGTCCTGCAGTGAGCCCTGGGTGGAAGGGGAGAGCCAGCTAAGCGGTCAAGAAGGGAAGGCAGGGGGTGGGGTGTGGGGGTGGTGGGGTGATTGGGAGAACCAGTAGGGGGTGTGCAGGAAGGCCCAGAAGGCAAGGCGGGGAAGGAGGGAGGGCATGGTAAACCCTCCTGTGAGGTTGAAGAGCCAAGAAGTGTGCGATGGGGAAAAGGAAGTGTGAAGGCTGCTAATACTTTTTTTTAAATGACTTAAAAGACCCCAGATTTATTGCGATATGTTTCACATGCCACAATATTCGCTCGTGTAAAGTGTACAGTACAGCTATTTTTAGTATATTCAGAGAATTGGACAGCCATCAGCAGGATTTAATTTTAGAACATTTTCACGGCTCTGAAAAGAAACCTCATACCTCCCAACAGCCACTCCTCTTTCTCCTTCCCGCCCCTATCCAGTCCCAGCTCCAGGCAGCCACTAACGTGCTTTCTCTCCCTACAGATTTGCCTATTCTGGACATCTTCTGTAAACAGAATCATACAGTCTGTCGCCCTTTCCATCCGGCTCCTATAGCTGAGTGTAACGTCTCTAAGTTCCATCTATGTTGGAACATGTATCACTGCTTCATTCCTTTTTGTGACTGAATAATATTCCATTGTCTGCATTGGGTGCCTTTTAATAACCATACATCAGTTGATGGAAACTTGAGTTGTTTCCACGTTTCAGCTCTTATGAACAATGTTGCTATGAACATCTGTACATGAGTTTTTCTTTGGACGTACATTTTCTTTTGTCTAGGGTCTACACCTAGAGCGGAATTGCTGGGTCACATGCTAACTCTGTTTCACGTTTTGAGAAGCTGCCGAACTGCTTCCCAAAGTGGCTGAACCCTTTTCTGTTCTCAGCCTCATGCTTACAGGTTATTGCCTGGCTTTTTAATTTTAGCCATGCTAAGGAGTATGAAATGGTATCTCATTGTGGTTTCAATTTGCGTTTCCTGGATGACAATATCATGTGCTTATTAGCCATTTGTATTCAACTACTGGTAAATTTGACAAGGACAGACTCATGAGAGTGATGGCTATTGAAGCCAGACTAAGTTAAAGAAAGAATTGAAGGGGGGTGCCTGGGTGGCTCAGTTGGTTAAGCATCTGACTCTTAATTTCAGCTCATGTCATGATCTCAGGGTCATGGAATTGAGCCCAGTTTGGGCTCTGCACTTAGCGTAGAGTCTGTTTGAGATTCTCTCTCTCTCTCCCTTCCCCTCTGCCCCTCCCAGCACCCATCCCTTCATGCTCTCTCTCTCATTAAAAATAAATCTTTTTTTTTTAAAGAAAGAATTGAAAATAAGGAATTAGGAAAAGGAAATATGAAACCTATTTGAGAGGGTTCTCTTTGGAGCAGTTTCAAAGAAAGCTTCTTCGTTTTTGTGTTTTCTTAATGATAGGAGACACTAGAATCTGCTCATTCCTGAGAATGTTCCAGTAGACGTGGTTGCTTGGAGATGCAGAGCAGAGGAAAGGTATTTTCAGAAACAAAGTTCTTGAGAAGGTGATGAGGGCAGGACTCAGAGCACAAGAGAGGGGTGGCCTCTGAAAGCATCCCCCCTCCCTCCACTCTAACCCGTGAGAACTTGGGAACAGGTGTAGCTGACCTGCAGCCTGGTGTCCTTGAGATGGAGGCATTTCTTTCTGCTGGCTCCTGTTTTCCTGGTGAATGAAAGGATGAGGTCTCGGGAAGAAGTGGAGCGGAAGATGTATGGGAGGTTTGCAAACAAGAGGAAATAATAAAATGATTATTCGGAGAGTGAGAAATCAAAAGAGAAATGTAGGTTTGCCAGAGGGGTATCCAGTGCTCCTTGTAACTCTGAGGCCACGGGCTTACAGTAAACCCCATCAGCGCCGTGGAATTTCCTCCGAGATTGTTCAGTTCCTCAGCCAGGGAAGCGGAGAGTGTGGGTGGTTGGGCTCAGCTAGTAGTGGCTTCGCCAGGCGTGTAGCTGTGAGGGAGTGGACCCGAGAGCTGAGGGTGTGCATGGGACCGTGATTTAATAAGGACAATGGCAGTGGTTTTGAAGGTATGACCCCAACTGGAAGCATCAGCATCACCGAGAACTGATCTTATCTGCATCTTGGGGGCCTCACTCCAGAACAACATGGGAGGGCTGTAGGGGAGGCTGTGTCCTCAGAAGACAGACGTGCAGATATAAGGGAGAGAGGTGGCTATGGATTGGAAGCTCCAGGAGAGAGATGAAAGGGCTTGGGGGGCTCTGGGAAATGGGTGAGCTTCGAGGTTAATGACCAGAGGTGTCGGGGGGGTGGTGGTGGTGTGTGTGCCGATGATGGATGACCCAGGAGGCCTGGGCTTCTAGAGGTTCCTAAGTCAGGAAGGATGTGAGGTAGGCTGGAATGCTACTATTACTGTGAGGGATCCCAGAGGAAAGTGCTAAGAGTTCCCTCTGGGGTCCTGAGCCCTTAGCTGAGTTCTGGAAGACAGCTCTTCCTGGAGCTGGGGACTAGCGCCTGTCACTCCTGCCACGTGATTCTGTTGATCACGTAAAGTCTTGATAACTGGTAAATGTAAATCTTCCAATTCTGTTATTCTTCTTACAAGATTTTCTCAGCTTCTAGCATTTTTATATAAATCCATTAAAATTATTTTTAAGATTTTATTTATTTATTTGACATGAAGAGAGAGTGAGAGAGAGAGAGCACGAGGAGGGGGGAGGAGTAGAGGGAGAAGCAGACTCCCCGCTGAGCAGAGAGCTGGACTCAGGGCTCCTTCCCAGGACCCCGAGATCATGATCTGAGCTTAAGGCAGATCCTTAATCACCCAGGCACCCCAAAATAAATAAATTTTTAAAAAAGATTATTATAAATTTGAATGGTGGCCCCAAAAGATACATTGCAATCCTAGCTTCTGGGATGCCTGGGTAGTTAAAGTAGTCTGTTAAAGCTTCTGCCTTTGGCTCAGATCATGATCCTGGGGTCCTGGGGATCGAGCCCTGTGTTTTACTCCCTGCTCTGTGGAGAGTCTGCTTCTCCCTCTCCCTCTGCCGGCCACTCCCCCTACTTGTGCTCTCTCTCTCTGTCAAATTAATAAAATCTTTTTTTTTTTAATTTATTTACTTGTCAGAGAGAGAGCGAGAGCGAGCACAGGCAGACAGAGTGGCAGGCAGAGGCAGAGGGAGAAGCAGGCTCCCTGCCGAGCAAGGAGCCCGATGTGGGACTCGATCCCAGGACGGTGGGGTCATGACCTGAGCCGAAGGCAGCCGCTTAACCAACTGAGCCACCCAGGTGCCCCGAAATTAATAAAATCTTAAAAGAAGAAGGAGGAGAGGGAGAGGGGGGGAGGGGGAGGAGAAGTCCTAACTCCCAGGACCCCAGAATGTAAACCGATCTCCAAATAGAGTCTTTGCAGATGTAATCAAGTTAAGATAAGGTCACAA
This sequence comes from Mellivora capensis, assembly GCA_004024625.1. Lineage (NCBI taxonomy): Eukaryota > Metazoa > Chordata > Mammalia > Carnivora > Mustelidae > Mellivora > Mellivora capensis. The sequence goes on from PISX010012849.1 coordinate 26,652, forward strand.
AGGAGTAAGGTGGGGCTTAATCCAGTCTGACTGGTGTCCTTTTAAGGAAAGGGCTTATTCAAATGCACATTGCTGGGCCCCATCCAGAGCTGCCAGTTCAGAAGGTCTGGAGTGAAGTCTGAGGATTTGAATTTTGGGTGAGTCTTGGATGAGTTCCCAGGTGAGGCTGATGTCGTGCTCATCCTGGGAGAACCAGTGGCTCAGACCAATCCGGATCCATCTTGGAAAAGCGGGGTCAGCTCCTGACAAAAACACTTCCGCTCAGAGGAGGGTGGATACCTGAACAAAATCAGGATCCCAGCAGTGTCTAGGAGAAGACTAGAACGTGTGGGGAGAATCCTGTCTGTCAACTGGTAGTGTCTACTGTTGGAGCGGCCAAAGAACAGCCTGGAAGGAATCGAGAAAGAGGGTGTCCAGACAGCAGAACACCATGTATCAAGGGAGCCTGGGAGGAGATTCAGGGTGGGAGTGGTCAAGACAAGCAGTGAGATATGGCCATTGGATTGGACCAGTAGGAGGTCTTTATTGATCTAGGAAGAGCCATTTATTTTGAAAAAGAGCCTTGGGGACAGTTATATAAAATACAGTTATAAACCTCTCATTATCCGCTACGGATGCCAGCGCTAGGACTGATGTCGGAGTAGGGACCGGCTTTCCTGGTATTCAGGTGAGGAGGTGAGTGGTAGGAGGAGGCAGTGGGTTTAGACCTACCGCTGAGCAGTGCAGTATGTTTCCTGAGACAGAACGCCCGTTCGAGCTCAAGTTTAAACGCAGCCGCATCCTGAGTCCTGAGTTCCAGACAAGAGGCCTTGATTGTGGGGGAAAGGTTTGCACATCTGTCCCTACATATGTTCAGCTGTGTCTGCTTGCCCATCTAGTCCCACCTCGTCCTCCTTCACACGTGCTTGTCATCTCGCTTCCCAGACCCGCACAGCTACGGACAGACAAGACCAAGTTCAGCTGCCTGTTAGTGGGAGACCTCTCTTGACCTCCATCGTCACATCAATAAAACACAGATCATAATGATCTCTCCATGGAATTGTGAGAGTTAAAGGAAATCATGCGCATAAATAAAAATGTGTGTGTGTGGGGGGGGGGGCTCATTATTGTTATGGCTACGCATCGGTCTCTCCCTCCACACATGAACATTGCCAGCGAACTAGCAATTGGTTCCTAAGTGTAGGACGAGTACAATTTTAAATGTATATTTATACCATCGGATTCCATTCGTCTGGAAAAGGCAAAACTATGGAGACATTAAAAAGATCAGCTGTTGCTGGGAGGTGGGGTGCGGGAAGGATGGATAGAGCCCGGAGGATTTTTAGGGCAGAGCGACTACTCTGGAGGACACCGTGCTGATGGGTGCGTGTTGTTCTGCACCCGCCCACACCCACAGAATGTACAAGAGCACGAGTGAGCCCTGGCGAAGACTACGGGCTCTGGGTGATTATGGTGAGTCAGGATAGGTTCGTGGATGGTGACAAGTACGGCACGAGGGTGGCAGACATTGCTAATGGAGGAGACTGCGTGTACAGGGGTGGGGGTCAGGAGTATATGCGAAATCTCTGTACCTTCCACTTCGTTTGGCTGTGAATCTAACATTGCTCTAAAATAAGAGTCTTGGGACTCCTGGGTGGCTCAGTCGGTTAAGCCGCTGCCTTCGGTTCAGATCATGGTCCTGGAGTCCTGGGATCAAGTCCTACTTCGGGCTCTCTGCTCCTCCTGGAGCCTGCTTCTCCCTCTGCCTGCCGCTCCCCCTGCTTGTGTGCGCTCTCTCTCTCTCTCTCTCTCTTTCTGTGTGTGTCAAATAACTAAATAAAATCTTTAAGAAAAATAAAACAGTCTTTTTTAAAAACTGTATTTCTATCTGTCGGTTTATACCCACCTACATGTCGATACCTAGAGGTCTGTATATGTTTGCTTCTAGCGTTGCTATAAACATCATCCCCCTGTCTGTCTGTCTTTCTAGCGGTTGTCTGCATAAACCACACGTGGGGACAAAACCTCGTCAGCAACGCCGGTGTATGCGACCCTCTCTCGTGCAGATGAGAGGTGCGATGGCCCAGGTCCCGTGAGAATCAGGTGCCAATGTGGGATGAAATACGCAGGATTTTATTAGGGGGGAAAACCTGCGAGGGGACGTGGAGAGCGAGTCAGACCCCGGCTGGGCTGCCGTCCACCTGCCCCGTAAGTCTGAGTGCGGGAGAGGAAGGACGTCTTCCCAGATGGCCGCGCAGTAGAAGCAAGATCCGACAAAGCTCCTGAGGAGCCCCCCACGCAGCTGGCCACCTCCCTGGCGCTCTGAGTCACTGGCCGGGTGCAGCCCCCAGACGGCTCGGCCTGGGCACACAGGCTGCCGCGGGTGTCAGTGTAGCCGCGGGGCCCTGACGGGTGCCTCCCTGTACTTGGAGGTCTCGGGGGGGGGGGTGCCTTCTCCGAGCCCCCAAATGAGATGCCATCCATGTTTGCATTTGATACACATACTCCAAGCTGAAAAACAGAAAATTGGTTCAGACTTGATTCACCTGGAGACAGAACGGCCTGCGTGGTCCTCCTCGCTACCTTGGTTGTTCCAGACGGAGCCTCTGCTCAGGGTCCCTCAGGCTGATGCCTCGGGAAGGCCAGGATACTGGTTGCCCATGCACTTGGTGTGTGCCATGCTCCGGGCATGCTGTGGGGGGCTCCGGCAAAGCTTACTGCTGCTTCTCCCTCGGTACTTTCCGGGAGGACTTCCCTACACAAGGACAGCAGAAGTCAGGGCACTGACTGTGGGTCTGTGGAGACCCAACCCTCAGATCAGGCACAGAGGGAGGGGAAGCACCTCCCCACCCCGGGATTCCCCATCATGTCTCCATCTCCCTGGGGTTCATGACTTCCTTCCCGGTGGGGCTGCTGATCCAGCCCTGATCAGAGGACGAGAGACCAATGGCAGGCAACCAGGCCAGTGGCTCTGTGTGAATCACCTTGTGTCCAAGGTGAGTCCCACTGATGAAAGCGTGGAGCTCCGCAGTGGCCCTAGCCTAGCACTGTACAGATGAAAGTCTTATTTATGTGAAAGATATATCTGCAGAGGGAACAATAAACTGTAAAGCAAAGTATGAAGGTTTGCAGCAAATGCTGTTAAGTTTTATATTCCTGAAAACTAGGGATAAAAGATATAACCATTTAAAGCAAAGTGGATAAAAGGGGCTTCCACACAATTGTAAAACAGCCTTATAATAGTTAATTGCTAGTTTCTTATTACAGCAGAGAGAGTCAAAAGAGCCTTTAAAATCCCCATCACTGGAGAGTGAGAGGGAAGGAGAAGAGGACAGGAGATAATGGCCAACCAGAAAGAGGGTCTGGGCCCCAGTTCCCAGGTGTTTTCAGGACAGGGACCACTGTCATTTCATTCCTAGGAGTCTGCCCTGTCTCTAGGACTGAGGGCTGGCTTGCTGCCCAGGCCTGGCCATCACGTTCCCATTCACTGCTACAAGGAGCCTCCTGGACGCTGCAGGCTCTACATTGGGAAGGCGGCAGGGAGGACAAGTGGAGACGACGGACAGTGAAGCAGATTGCTGCAATTCCACGTAGTAAATGTGGAACAGATGTGTGGGTGCACTGTGTATACAGGAAGGAGGCACTGAGAATGAAGCTAAGATCAAAGGCAGATCTGGCCAGAATGACATTCTAGGTAGAAGGACTAGCATGGGTAAAGGCTCATGACAGAGCTTTCTGAGTGGTACAACTCCAGGGGCTCCATTCACATTGGGGCCCATGGAAATGATATCCCCAGAATTGTACAGTGCACAACCTGTGCAACCTGACATAGCAGCCCCATGAAGCTGGGACCCAGGTGCATGCTGGGGATGATGAGGCTGATCCCCAAATCCCAGAACACACCCCAATAGACCTGCAGGGTTGCACCTCTCACCACACCCCCATTTCCCACCATCTCCCTGATATCAGGCCCTTCAGGGGATCTCCTGCTTACATATGGCCTGGCCCCAGGGGGATTTCTGTTCTATTCCCAAACTCTGGGGAACACCAAATCTGTTTCTCCCTTTAGCAACACAATCGTACTTCTTCTCCACTCTGAAGGAGGGCATGGGGTTTCCTCCTCCATAAACATGGATTATTAATGAAAAGTAGACTTTCAAGGCAGTGGTTCATCTGAGGATTCCTTGTCAGTCCAGCCCTGTTTAGCAAACTCACAACCCCATGGGGCACGTTCCCTCTGTCAGCAGCGCCCCCTCCACACTGTACCCCCACACCAGCTCAAGGCACCATCTCCGGCTGGGGGGGTGAAAGGGGTCAAAGGGGTCGGCAGAACCAAACTCTCTGAATGGTGGGGGTGGGGCCCTTGGAGCCCCTTTCTGCCTGCCCGGGCCTGCCTCACACTGCTTCCTGCTCCCAAATCAGCCCATCCTTCTTCTTGGGGGTGGGAGGGCAGAGGCCATCCCTGGACTCCACGTAGTTCTGCTCAGGAATGCGGCATTTGACCTGTGACCCACAGGAAATCCTTCCGACCTCTGAGACAAACCTCAGGAGGAAAACCATGAGCCCAGAGTGGACAAAGGGCAGTGCGGAGGCCTCTCCTCCCCTCCCCCAGCCGGAGATCTCTTGTCTCTAGAATTTGTGGGAGTGGAAGGACTCCCCGCTGGCCAGCCCTGGGCAGGGTCTCAGCCCTGGAAGGGGCCAGGGTGACCGTCCCTCCTGCTTGCCCAGAACAACCCCACTTTTGGGCGGACTGTCCATGAGCAATGGCCAATACTGCTTCCACATCCAGAACAAGCCCGCTCTGGCCTGGGTGGCAGAGTATATGGTCATCTGAGCAGAAACGGATTCGGCGAGGATCCAGGCGGCCACCTCCGTTCGTTCATTGCACAAATCTGAAGCCTCTACCCGGGCAGGGATGCACCTGGCCTGGGCATCCGGAGCCCAGGAAGAAGCGGTCAGTCCCTGGTGTGGGAGCTCTCTGCTTTGGCGCCAAGCCAGCTAGGGCGCAGTACGCAAGTCCTAGTAGAAGGCGCCTGGTTCTCTTAAGGTTTTCAGAGAAGATCTGCTGAGGAAGTGGCACCAGGAGCTTCATGGCCTCCCCTGCCCCCACAGTCCCCAGGGCCCTTTCAGCTGGCCCGGGGTCTTTCTCTTGTATGGGACTCCCTGCTTCCCACCCAAACTGGTGGTGTGAGGCCACATAGAAACGGGATGTCAGAGACGGTCTCCCTCTGCTGCAGTTCGTTCACGGATCCGCAAGGCATGGGCTGTGTTTCGGGTGCCATGTGAGTGGCCAGTCGGACCAGAAACACCTGCTCTTGCAAACTCACAGGCTGGGAGCCTGCCTAAACATTAAGCAAATCGCTCAGCAATAAGTAAGTGTCCTATAGTTATTGTAAAGGAATTGGCGGGGGCGTGGAAAAGGCATGCGCCAGCTGAGGCTAAGGTGGTAGGACCAGCCCCGTTCACCCTCACGAGGCCTTTGAGAAGGGGCCCTTGGTGGGAATGCTAAGCCCAAAGACCAACCCAGATGGCCGAAAGATTCGAGTTTCATTAGTGAGAACCAGAAAAATGAGTCCTTGGGTGAAAGGGGCAGTGGGGCTGGATAGGTCAGCAGAGAGGAGGACAGAGCGCAGAGCTGGAGTCTCAGCCACAATTAAGTGTCACCTCGATGACACGAGGATTTCCTGGACCCTAAGCTTCGAAGGTCCTCTGGAGGTCATCCGGTCCATTCTTCTGCCTCTGTAAACTTGCTCCAAGAAGGTGGATCAGGAGAAAGGGAGTGATTTCTGACCCTGTTCTGGGTTTAATGCCTCTTGCCCTGCACCACTGTCACGAGCCTTTGGCCACTGGGAAATGAGCAGCCCCTGGGAGCTGGAGAGGAGGGCAGAGAGAAGGCCCGCCTCAGCCTGATCCTGTATCTCTGGCCAGGCTGGGCTCCTGGGCTCACTGGCTTTAAGGGTCGGCTTTCGCAGTCCCTTCTCCTAAGTAATAAAGGAACACAGTCAGCATTGCTGTAAATGATTGCACAAAGGAACATTGCCTACTAGGAGGTATATTTCTTACATAGTATCAATTAAATAATTAATTAAATAATTATTTATTTAATTAAATAATTAAATAAATTGTTTTGCTGGGCAGGGGTCTGGGCAGGAAGTTTCTAGGTTTATACAGAAGAGTGATAAGAAAACTGTAGTTAAAATCCATCAAGCAGTTACTTTGTGCTGGACCCTCTCCTTGGGTTGGCTCTTCTAATCCTCGTTAACAGTCCTGTGAGGCAGGCGCTGTGATTGTGCGGATTGTACAGGTGAGGAAAGTAAGTTAAGAGGTCTGCACGAGCTCTCACACAGTAGACAGAACGGTGCTGTGCCCCCAAAGATGTCCCCTTCCTAGTCCCCAGAGCCTGTGGTCCCCACGCACTACAAGGGAAAAGGAACTTGGCTGCTGTATGAAGTTAAGGGTCTGGAGGTGGGGAGATGATTCTGGATTTTCCAGGTGGGCCCACTGTACCCATAAAGGTCTTTGTAAGAGAAGGAAGCAGAAGAGTCAGGGAAGGAGATGTGACAAAGCAGAGAGGTCTGGAGCTACTCCAGTCCTGGCTCTGGAGACGGGGGAAGGGGCCGTGAGCCAAGGAATCCAGGTGGCCTCTAGAATCTGAAAAAGGCAAAAAAGCAGATTCTCCCTGAGAGCTTCAGCAAAGAACACAGCCCTGATCTGGGGCTTCTGACCTTCTGGACTGCGAGGTAATACATCTGTGTGTTTAGATTAGTCGTTTGTGACAACAGCAGGGACTGATCTTACCTGCTAGCATGTGGCAGCAGCAAAGATCCGGGCTTTGTGCTGGGATGGGTAAAAACGTCATATCGTTCCCCCCTATTCTGGACCAACTTCACCTCTACTGCTGACCCCAGAGCTGAGAGATGAGTATCTCCATGCCCCAGACCCTGTCTGACCACTGGCCTCCAACTAGCTCCTGCTCTAGGCAGAACCTTCCTCTCACATGCTTTTCCTGGGACCCTTGAGAACCATCTCAACCAGTTGGGGGTGGGCTGAGTTTGGGGCCCTGTAGACCTGGGCAGCAGAGAAATGCTGAGAGTCCTCCATGAGCCTGTACATGCATGGGTTTGGCTAAAACAGCATCTTCACTCCCAGGGACCAGTGTCTTCACTGCAGGGAGCTAAAGAGAGACAAAGTGTGTGGCGTAGTGTGGACACAGAAGCAAGAGGGTCAGCTCCTCGGGGATCACTGTGGTCACAGGTGTGTGACGGGGGAGGGAGCAATGGGACAGCCTCTGCCCAGAGCATCAAAACAGGGCACCAAGCACTCTGGAATAAAAGGGCTGGCCTGGAAGGGAGCTTCAGAGACCCCTGGGGAAGCAGGGAAGGGGGTGGTAAAATGTTTCAAGGCCTCTCCATAGAATTTCTGGACTTTGCTGCCACCTTGTGGACAGACATCAGAACGACAAGGTTGTGGTTCCCCTTGGCCAAAGATTTACATCTCATATCAGGCCTTAGGCTGTATCTTTCTAAGACTTGAGGATGGGTTTCTCCCATACACGCGGAGGTGAATCCCCAGGTTCCCACAATCCCCCTTGTCGTACGCATGGTGTGTCTCTCTGCTAACAGTTTCGTTCTCTTTGCAGACAGGGATACGGTGGAGTGGAATGGGAGAGACCTAGTCAGGATCAGATTAGGCGTATGTGTCTTCCCAGAGCAGGAATTCAAAGCTGTGGTTTTGAGGAGGAACTTGGTGCAGAGAAGCTGGGGGAGGGGGGCAGTAATGGGAGTAAAATGGGAGTGAAAGAGACACAAAGGTACGGGGCACAGAGGTCTAAATCCAGCCTGGTGGGAACAGGAACTTGAGCTCCCACTGGCCTTATGATGAGTAACCAGCTCACCGCGCCCTGCCCACCTCTGAAATGGGGACGGACAAGAAGGACGAAGGCCTCATCTCCAGTCTCCCTGGGGAGAGCGCTCACCCAGGCAGAGCACGATGTTAGCAGACGGAGGAAGGGCTGATAGTGCCATGAGCCATCTCTCAACTCCAGCCTCATGCTTTCCTGGGTCTCTCCCCATGTTGAGGGCACAGCACCCACGATTCCAATAGGCCAGGTGCTCATATGATCCCCACTTTGCAGACAAGAAGACGGAGGTATAGAGGAGTTCCCGTCCCAGTTTCACAGCGCGTGTGTGATGAGGGCCAAGTCACGGGTCTGTGGCTACTACCCTGAGCACCCACAGTGCCCCGAATAACTACGTTGCAGAAGGGAATGGGACTGGCCGGTGCAGGCATTGGGCTCCCTCCAACTAGAGCTCTGACAGGGGAAACTGAGGCAGATCTTTCTCCCCCTGGTCTGTCCCTTCCCAACCTAGGTACAGGGCTCTTTCTTTCAAGGCTGCTCAAAAATTAGATTCTGTTCCTTCCCTTTCAGACTCCCAATCTAATCCGTGTCAAGGTGATTATCAGGAAGTTCTTGCTACAGGCTAACCTCACACTTCTTCCAGCAGGTCAAATCCATTTATAAAGTCCCAGAGAGAAGAGAGAGAAGAAGGGGCAGTGTTTCAGAGAGGGGTATTCTTGGTCTCTAAACCACGGTTTAATTCTCTAACCATGACAGTCAGGGCTGGCCAATCACAAGCATTAATGGGAGAGCTTAAATTATAGAGGACCAAGTTAGCGAAAAGAAAAGGAAAAAAAAAAACCAAAACGCACCCAACTCCCAGCCACTGGGACTTGCAGCTGATAGGTAATTATCTGCTGTTTGTGCCGCAGTTAGGGCTCCCTGGCCCTGACTGGACAGGGATGGACAGTGTGGGCCTGGGGGCGGGGGGCAAGGAGTTGGTGTTGGGTCAAGACAATTGTGGGGGGCCCATCCAGATCCTTCTCTACTTCTTCCCCCCTCTCCCACCCCTCCACTCCCCTCTAATGAGAGAGGAGCTGCCCTCTTTGCCCACCACCCCTCCCCAAACACTCGGAGGAGAGAGGGAGTGATTAGCATGGGGCATTGTCCCCGGATAATGGGCCCCAGCTGCCGCATGAAAGCAGAGACAAAGCGCCTGGCCGCTCCACGTGCATTATCCCCTCGTTAAATCTCTGTTATTAGATTAGATTCAAAATGTATTGATTCAGAGGCTGAGGGGAGGTGGGGGGAGGGAGGAAAAGCTGGCTGGTGATTGCTGAACCCCACCCCTCCCCAGGCTCCCTCCGCCTTCACCCCACTGGGGAACTTCTCTCTCCTGTTCTCTTAGAGAAATCTCCCATATCCTGACTCTGAGCCCAGCTCCTCTCCCTGGACTGTCCTGGAAACCAAGGGAGGTCTACTCCTGTCAGGAGGCCTGAGATCACTAAGCCCAGCTTGCTACTGACCGGGCGGAAAGGCAGCCTCCCCAATGGGATGGTGTCAGCGGGCTCTTCCCCTCAAGCATACAAATCCAGCCACGAATCCAGAGGGCTGGAAGGGCTCATGCTGGCCACTTTCAAGACCTTCAGTGGGATCTTTGGCACAGACATGACAGGTTTGGAAAACAGGGTGAGTGGGAAAAGAAGTTGAGAGCTGAAGTCTTGTGGGTGGCGAGGGAAGGCCGCAGGAGAGCAGGGGAGTGTAGACCGAGAACCAGCAAACTTCTCAGAAATGCTTACAAAGACATGGGTGGTTTCTGGTTTTCTCATGAAAGGCAATGAGCTGAATCAGCAGGAGGAAGCAAGGGAGCAGGTTCTAGGAGACAGAACAGGTGGGAAGGAAATTCTGGGTGTTCTCATATCCCAGACACGGTAAAGGTCTCCTTGGTAGAAGATCAAGACCAGTATTGATGGATGAGAGGTAGTACACTGGGGGTTCTCTGGCCCTGGGCCTCAGTTTCTTGTCCCTGGGCAGCACAGTTAGGATACCGGATCGATGAGCTGATTGGCTGTGGCTAGTGGGGCAGAAGATGTTACACGTGGTGGCTCATTCTCAAGGTGGTTAATTGGCTGTCTCGATGTTGGGCTCTGTTGCCCCATTGATTGTGGGTGAAGGGTGGGGAGGGAGGAGATGAGGAATCGATAGGTTGATTAGTGTCTTACTAGCTCTCTGGTCGGACACTTCATCAATAGCCACCCACTTACTGACCAGTGGTGCATTGACAGTACTGGACTGTCCACCTTTCTCTCTGGCCCGAGGCTTAAGAATCAGCTGATGGCAGGAACCAGCCCCAGCAAATCCTAGTGGAGTGGGGCAACTTTTGCTCCCAAGACCAGGCTCCAAGTATGAGCTTCCAACACCGTCCCAAAAGAGCCCAGTCTCTGCTCAATGGAGGCAAGAGCTGTGATGCAGCCAATCCCCAGCCCCCACAGTCTCCTGCTTTTTGCTGGAGGACCCTGATATCCACCCAAAAACAAAACAAAGATAAATTTAAATCCCTAATTAACAGCAAAAGTACGTATGTCTGGGGTGGAAATAACAGGTGAAACTTCATTCCCAATTCCCCCTTAGGAACGAGCAACCAGTTAAATAATATTTAATGAGTTCATTTTGCATGTTGGGGAACATAGGGAGAAGCTGAGAGAGACTAAAACAGATTAAGTTCCCTTCCACAGTCTGCAGGCTCTCCCAGTCTTGAAGATCCCAAGGGCCCAGGGTCTGGCATCCTCCTAGCCTCCCAGGATGGTCTACACTAGAACTGCACTTTGGGATCATGAGAAGGTATAAGTTCAGGTGTTCCTTACTGAAACCCTCATGACTGGCCAGCAGGTTCTGTCCCTCTCCCCCATGTCTTCCTCTGAGTGACAGGCAGCCCAAGGGCTGGAAAGAGAAAGGGTGGGCCAGAGAAAGATTCGAGCAAACATTGTGACACTCAGGTCACTCTTGCCGGGTTCTAGCATTCCTTTCCTCTGAACACTTGTTAGATGATGGAGTGAGGGAATCAGAGCTGGGGCACTCCTCAGCATGTCCTGTAAACCCTGGTGTTTAGGAGAGGGGACCAGGATATGAGAAGTAATACCAAAGACCTTGCCCCCAAGTCTGCCTCTCTCAGTGGTCCTGCTCTTGGGTGAATGTGCCCAGAGCTGGCTGTGGAGAGTTCCCAACGGAGATAGTTAAACTCAAGTCTTGGCTTTCCTCCATCTTCCAAAGACCAGACCAGCGAGTGCTGGCCGTGGTGCTGATGTCCGTGCCTCCACTGCGGGATCCGCTAGCAGGGACAGAGTTTGCTCCCAGCCTCGCCCAGAGACCAGGAGCCCGGAACAGTAACAGGACCCTGAGGACACTTCCAGCACCTTCCTAGGGGTTAACAGAACCGACCTTTCGGCTCCTCACCTTTCCATTGCTAAGTGTGGCGGTCCTTATCCGCCCACCTTGGATTCTACCTCCTACTGTGTCTTCTTACAACCCCTGCTTGCTCAACTCCCGATTCACTGGGGGCAGGAAGCACCCAACAACTGAAACCACGGATAACACCTCTTCCTCCTTTCCACCAGTAATTTAAACTTCTTTCCCCATCCAGCTGCTGACAAAGGATTAAGAAGTGATTCTAGGGGGGCGCCTGGGTGGCTCCGTGGGTTAATCTGCCTTCGGCTCAGGTCATGATCTCAGGGTCCTGGGATTGAGTCCTGCACTGGGGCCTCTGCTCAGCGGGGAGCCTGCTTCCCCCAACCCCCTGCCTGCCTCTCTGCCTACTTGTGATCTCTGTCTGTCAAATAAATAAATAAAATCTTAAAAAAAAAAGAAGCGAGTCTAGGCCTTCACTGTATTCTATTGCCCCCTCTGCCCGCACCCCTCCCCCTTCCCCCTTCCCCTCCCCCGTCATCTGACATGAGTGCGCTGGGAAGCGGCCACAGGTGAGGCGAGGAAGGAGCCATTAAGGTCGGGTCAGCCTCAGGAGGTGCAGTCAGCCCTGAGTGGTAGAGAGCTGGTTTGCCTCGAATCTAAAACCAAGGTTGAGGGAGATGGGCCGAAGTCCAGAGTGCCGTATGCAGGGAGGTGACAAGGAGAAACCAAGGCTCGAGGCATAGATGAATAGAATGAAGGCAGGGAATGCCTGGGTTGGTCCTGATCTACGGCAGCATGTTTTAAAGCCATGGTAAGTTGAGGGGGGGGGGGTGTGTGAAAGCGTCTTGAACGCCAAGCGTTCTGGGGAAGAGTGTCAGCCCTGGTTCAGAGTTGCTGAGACACACTGGCTTGGGCCAGGGTCTCGAAGACATCTGTGGCACCCTGTGGGCCCTGCACCCCATCCCTGTTCTCGCCAGCGCCTGACGCCCCCGCACCCCTGCTGGGCCGTGCCCACTCAGGAATACTGCCAGATGGACCACAGAGTGATGAGGGTGACACTGTAGGCCAGCACCGCCACCAGGTAGACGCGGAACAGCAGCCTGTCCAGCACGGAGCCCACGCACAGCCACTCCCGGGCCACCTCTCGGCTCTCGTCCCTCTTCTCCAGGAAGCGCCTGATGGAGGCCAGCTCCTGCAGCAGCCCTCGAACGGCCAGCGAGGCCTCCCGCGGTGGTGGCGGGGGGCTCTCTCGGCCCCTTGGGGTCTTCTCCAGGTCCCAGGCGTCTCCCAAATGGCTGCAGTGGTTTCCCATGTCTGGAAAAAGGGTAGCGCATTGGCAAAGGAGGGAGCGTGAATACCATCCCTTCTGCTTCCGCGGTGGCTTGGAGAAATTGTTATGAAGAATTTTGGACAGAAAGGCTATAGAGGTTAACTCACCTATTTGTGGACCCACCACGTGACTTAAACAAATAAGGAAAGCAACACCGTTGGAGACTCTTGTGTACCCCTCTCACTCACACCCTCCATCCTTTCCCCAGGTCACCAAGATCACGAATCTGGTGCTTATTTCTTCCCATGCACGTTTTTAAAGGCCTGGGCTTCCTCCAGCAATTTGATATTATTTCATTTGAGCCCCATAGCCCATGAGAGAGGCTGGATAGGAGTGATAATTACATGCACATTTTACAGGAAGGGGCTAAAGCTCACAGAGGTTAAGTGAGGAGCCTGTGGTCACACCTAGGGCATCATTTAAATGTGAGGCCACCAAGGCCTAAGGCATCTGGGCTGTGAATCCACGGCTCTCGCCAGTATGCCTCACTGTCCTCTTCTCTGTGACTCCGACCCAAGGCCTTCTGCACCAGGAAATCTGCCTCCAGCTACGCCCACCTTGCAGGCGAGCAGATGAGCTGGGCGCGAGGGTAGTGTACCAGTGCATCCATTCATGGGGAGGGAGTCTTAGGTTAGCCACGCACCTTCTGTAAAAGGCCTAGGTCTTGGCAGAAGGGAGGATAAAAGCAGTGCAGTGGTTAGGAATACCAGCTCAGCAGCCAATGGCCTGTGTTCTGCTCAGTTCCACCAGTTCCTGGTGCTATGACTTAACGGCAAGCTACGTGGCCATAAGCCTCTGCTTCCTCATTTGACAAATGAGGATGGGAGCGCTATTAGGGGACCTGAGGACGGCCTGTGGTGGTGCACAGAAGATGCTTACGCCCGGCCCAAAGCGCTCAACAAATACATCTAAGAGCCACAGTGAACCCCACCCACCCACCACCCCCAGGTATTGGCTGTAATGATGTCTCAGGGAAAACGAATGCCACAGTCCGTGTCCCCAGCATCCTGCCTCCCTGTCTCATAGGTGTTTGAAATTCGAAGGGGCCTGGTCTCTGAGCTGATGGAATGCAAGAGTTTTGGCAATCCTGCTGCAGACCTCGCCCTGTTGGGGAAGAAGTCCCGTTGCTGCCTGAGCGGCATGCATTTGCTCTCTGCTGGGGCCCATCTCGGAGAAAGGCGCTTCTCAGCTCCGAAATCTCAGCTCCCAACATGCTCTGCCCCTGGAACTCCTTCCCTCTCCCTACCCATCCCCGGGATGACGAGAGGAGGTGAAGGTGTGGAAAGGGTCCCGCTGATGCCTTCAGCTGAACTCTGCCGCCTTCCCATGAGGCCGGGGATGGGGGGTCATGCGCAGGACAGTACCCACTTCTGAGGCCCTGCCCAGACCCTGGCATATGCCGCCGTGCCAGCCAGAGGCTCTCCACCACGTCCCCATGCCCAGGCCCCTGTGTGGGACCCCCCTCTCCTTCTCTCACCTGTGCAGTCATCAGTCTTGGTGGCTGGGGAGGTGGCTAGGGGCCTTCGAGAAGCCGGCTGCTCCCCTAGGCAAAGGAGAAGCGCCACCCGCTCCAGAACCAGGTGCCGTAACCAGGTGGGCACGGGCTGCTGCAAGTCCTGCTTGTGTACCAGCCGCACGATGAAGATGGTTTCAGCCAAGCTCATCACCAGCAGTGCCATGCACACAACGAAGTAGATTCCTGTGCACATGGGGCAGGGGTGGGGGACACACAGCGCAGGTGGGAGGGGGCTGGTTTCTCGGTTCCTCCGCCACACTGCACGCTTGCCCCAGGGGGGCCTTACCAATGAGGGGCGTGCCAATGGCTGTGGCCGGCAGCGTGTCCGACACGATGATGAGGAAGACGGAGTAGCCCAGGAGGAGCGTGATCTTGAAGGAGACCCTCTCACCGCTGTCTGGAGGCAGGTAGAAGCCCACGATGTCCATGAGCATGAGGAAGATACTGGGCAGCAGCAGGCTGACCGCATAGAACAGGGGCCGCCGGCGGATGACCACCTAAGACCAGGACGGGAGCTGTGGGGGAAAGCCGAGGCAGACGGGCTCTGCGCCCCAGAACCGCCAGCCACTCCCGGACACCCTCGCTTTGTGAGCTTCCGGGCCAGACTGCCGAGAGAGGAGACTGGACCGACCTCACATTCTGTCTCTGGATAGAGGCCTGTGGCGGCCAAGGAGGAGTAAGGGACAGCTTACTTGCATAGGGACACTCCTTACTCCCCACCTACTTCCCTGAAGTTCCAAGGGATGAATGTGACCCTTGGGCTAAGAAAAGGGCTGCAGAGCTTCTCCTCACCCACCCCCCACCCTGTGCCTCCCAGAGTCCACGTAGGTCTGATGACCCGCAGCTCCGGGGGTCGTCCCCCTGTGCCTGCCCCAGTCCCACTCACGTAGAACTTCATTTCTGCGTAATGGCTGCTGTCCTCCATACTGAACTCTCGGAACTGGGTCAGCACCCCCAGAAGCTCCCACTCGCCCTGGTTCATGAAGATGGTCTTGTCGAGCTTCACCTTTTCCGGCAGGCGCCACAGGGAGATGTTGATGTCCTGGACTGGGAGGGAAGAAAGCAAGCTGGCTCTGGAGGCTGCAGACCCTGGGATGGGGCTTAGCTCAAATGAGGTAACAGGGCACATGGTACCCACCTTGGGGGGGCAGTAGCGAGGGGAGCGACAGTGTGAATGAAAACACACAATGGAATGCAGAGAACCAGAACCAGACACATGACTTACTAGAAAGCCCCCTCTCTCCTTCTCCCCATCTCCTTCTCTGTCTCCCCCCACTGCTGTGCACATACCCCTTCCAAACCTTCTCTGTTTCCATTAGGGTCACCTAATTGAAATGAACAAAAATCAACATTTCTTCACCATTTCCCGATAGGGCTGCCTGCCCTTAAACGTGATCTAAGGTCTCAGTCAGGTTAAGCGTCCAGGTCGTGATTTCAGCTCATGCCATGGTCTCAGGGTCCTGAGATCAAGCCCCACATCCATGCTGAGCATGGAGCCTGCTTAAGATTCCTTCTCTCCCTCTCCCTTGTCCCCCTCCCCGCTCATGCGTGTGCACTTTCTCTCTCAAGAAGAAAGAAAGAGAGAGAAAGAAAAAAGAGAGAGAGAGAGGGGAAGAAAGGAAGAATAAAGGAGAACTAGGGAAATGAATGAAACCTTCACGTAGAGAAGTGAAGTAGAGTAGTAGAGCAGTAGAAGACAAGTAGAGCAGTTCTACTTGTCTGCATCCCTTCTGGAGAAACAGGCACATACTAGATGGCCAGGAGTGTCCATTACAGCAACATGCGGGGAGAGCTACATGTCCACCAATGAGGAAGAGGCTCACTAAACTACGATGCCTCCACACCCCAGGCTACCCCAGAGCAGACATTTATGAGAAAGATGTAAATAGGCACCAACTCGGAAAAATGTCCAAGACCTCTCATAGAGTGCAAAGAACCAGGTAGCAGTAGCATAAATGATGCATTCAGTAAAATGAAAGTATATGAAATAAATTTCATGGGCTTTCCACAGATGTGTCTGCCCGTGCATAGGCCAAGCACAGAGAAGGTTCTGAAAGAATGTGCCATATGAAGCTTATACTCACAAGAGCGGTGCCGTCCAGGTGTGGGGAGTTTCTGGGGAAGAGTTTGGGACTGAAGGTAGGTAGAGGCCAAAAGTCTAAGATTATTTGTAATTCTGGCTTTTGCCCAAGGAATTTGTGTGTTATCTTTGTAATGTACAGTTCATGTGATAACATCAGGCAGAAGCGAGGATGCCTTTCTGCAGGAGCTTGACGCTCTCTTCACTGGGATTTACTGAGCACCTGGCATTCACCCACTAAATAAAAATGCCGAGCCCCTTCTTTTGTGCCAGGCACTGTCCTGGGGACCCATTGCTGGGTCAGAAATCGTGGTCCTGCCCTCTCTGGTTTCTCTGTGCTAGAGAAGCAGACGTTGAATAAGCACCTATGTGTACAATGGAAGTGGGGGGAACAGGGTGCTCTAAACTGGGAAAGGGGGACCTCGTCTGGGGATGAGCCGGCTTTCCCTGCTGCTGGGTTTGGGTGAGCAGGGGGCGTGACCACACCAGGAGGGGTTTGGGGCAGGAGTGGGGCGGGAAGGGGGGCAGGAGAGGAAGGAGGAAGGGGCAGGGGGCCCAGGAGAGGAAGCAGCCTGGGATAAAGGGAGAGAACAAGGGGCTTTGGGGTCTGGAAAGGAAGAGAACAAGGGGCTTCGGGGCCTGGAAAGGAAGGCAGCGGGGCTGGAGCCGAACTCAGGGGAGTGTGCACTGGGTTGAGGCCGTGGTGGTGAGTGGAGGGCAGGCCCTGCGAGCCAGGTGAGGGATTCTGTCCCAGGAGTCCAGGAAGCCACTGAGGCTTTTAAGCAGAGAGCTGGGACAAGGTCCGATTTGCATTTTACTAAGTTCTCCCCATTTGCTATGGGGAGCATGAATTGGAGGGGACTGGCTAGGAGATTACTGCAGAAGGCTGAGGGGGTGGTGCGCCAGTGGAGAAGACAAGTGAGGGACACTTAGGGCCACGTCCTGTCCTGGCCTTGCTGAATGTCCTGCTGCCAGTTTACACAGTCTTATTGGACCCTGGGGACAACCGAGGCAGCAGCAAGGGCAAGCACGGAGCCCTGTCTGGAGGAAGAGACCAGACTCAGTGGCATTAAGGGAAAAAACAGGATGTGACTTGGATAAAGGAGAGAGCCTCCTAGGGGGTGCCCCCCTCCGCCATGCCCTGCCCCCTCCCGGAGCCCCGCGCAGCACTCACTGGTGTGCAGCCAGCTGGTGAAGGTCAGGGAGCAGTTTTGCACGTCGAAGGGGAAGTTGTAGATGTCGAGGCTGCAGGCGGTCATCACCTGAAGGGGCTTGTAGTTCTGGACCTCGCCGTGATGCCCAACATACACGTACGGGATACTTGGAGACTTCCCCACATCCACACTGGCCAGGGAAGAGGGTCAGTTTGGGGGTTCAAGAAGTAGGTCAAGCTCTGGGAGTCTGAAGGTCTCTGAGCAACCCAGCAGGGGTAGAAATTCAAGAAGGGTCTGGGCAGAAGGACAACCTGCCCAGTTGCCTTCTTATCTATTCTAGGCTTTCTTACCTGCCATTGTCAGGGCTACCTTCCAAGCAGGAAAGGGCATTTCTCCTTCATTCCCTTGGCATCCTCGCCACAAAAGGCAGGCAGGGAATCCATGTACCGCACAGCCACTGGCTCTAACACGCATGCCCAGTTGTCCCTATGCCACCACCCCCAGCGGGGCAGAGCTCAGTCCCAGGAGTTGGCTCAGTGGCAATGGGCAGTCTCAGTGGGAAAGCAGGACCTTGGGTTCCACACTGACCCGGGCTTCTCTTTGCTCCCTATCCCTAGTAGTCCTTTGGACATGAGAATGATCTTGCCTGGAGGAGAATCAACTAGAGAAATCATGGAGAAGAAATGAGGCAAGGTGGGAAAGTTCTACAAGACTAAGCCCCACTCTCTTGGCAGATCCCCAACCACTAGGCTCTCCCAAGTGGCCACCATGGCACAGAATGACCTGACTGGGCATTCCGAGCCTGTAACCTCCTGTGGAACAAGGTTGAGAGATGAGAAATCAAGACTCAGGCTGCCTCCTAGTTTAACTGGAGACCCAGCCAGGAACTGGGATCCCTGCAGCCTGAGCTGTGTAGGTCATGGGGCTCTAGGTCAGCTGCCTTCCCTGAAAAACAGAGTGGGACCCCAGGCATCGGACAACACAGTGCCTACTGAGTGGAAGGCTACTGGCCCTGGCCACTTCCTCCTTCCATCCGTCTCCCCCAGCCCTCGTCCATGCCCTAGTACTCAGAAGCCCAGGCTGCAGAGCCTGAAGGAGCCTGAAGGATGGGGGGAACGAATGTTAGCTGGGGGCCCCATGAGACAGTGTTCAGCTGCTGGTAATAAAGGATGGGGATACCCACTTCTCACTGGGGGTGCAAGCTGGAGCCAGCCAGTCATTGCATGACTTGAAAGGTCTGAGCCTTTCCAGCTCCAAATTGCCCTGTGACCAAGGTGGTGACCCCTGGGGCACTTCACCCCTTTTGGTAATGCAGCTGCCCCTCATTCAGCTACTGTTAACAGTGAGGATTCATTCCTCAGTTTCCCCTCGCCAGGAAGAGGGCCCTCAGACCAAGGAGAGCAAAGTTTCAACATCAGGGATAGAAAAAGAGGAGTTTTTAAAAAGAAAAGAGAAAGAAAGGAGAAAACAAACCAACCACAAAGGGGAACTGGGGTCCAGGGAATTCCTATAGTCACCTGACAGTTCTGCAAGACTGGATGGGACCTCGCATGCACTGCAGAGTCGTGTCCCCACGCTCTGTCCCTCCCCAGCCCCGGAGGCACCGGGCAGCCCAGGATTGGATGACAGCACTCACAACTCATTGATGAGAATGTCTGGGACCCAGATGTTCTCGGTGGGGATGGACAGCTTGGTGATGTTGTCAAAGTCCTCGGGGTTCCACTGGAGAAACTCGTCAGTCCAGTACTAGGGGAGGAGTGGGGGATGGTCACAGGCAGCCCCCTCCATCTCAGGTCGGGGGACATTGGCAACTTGGGGTGATGTCACCGCTCAGGGGGAATCTGGGTATTGGTGTCCCCGATCCCTTGGCAGGACCTGAGAGCCCCCCACCTCTGTGCTCACACACTCCAGGCATGCAGGTATGACCCAGGGAGATGAAGCCTTGCCCAGGGAAGGCATGCAGCCATTTCTCCTGTTTGAATAGCCCAGCCGCCAACCGCGGGATCTTAGACAGATGGCCTCTTGGATCTTGGTCTGCTCACATGGAAACTGAGATAATAACACGCACCTCACAGGTTAGAGATGGTTACTGTTAAGTTTGGATCAATGCATTGCTCACCATCCTGTTGGAATGACTGATCTAAAATGTCAACTGAATTGTGTCACTCCCTCGCTTAGAACTCCAGTCGCCAACTTTGCCCTTGGGATAGAGCTCGACCTCACGGCTTACAATGGGCCGCATAGAGCTTGACCTCACGGCTTACAATGGGCCGCATGGTCTGATCCCCCAGCATTCTCTCTAGCCTCGTGAAGTCTGCCTCTCTGTGGCTTCTCACCTCCAGCCATGGGAGGTGAACCCCCACATCTCTTCTTACCCACACTCCCACGCAATCCCCGTCTTCACCCCTGAGGGAGGTCTTCCTCGTCCCTCCAGACTTTACCAACGCATCTGTCTGCTCCCTTCTCCAGAAACCCTCCAGGACCCCACAGCCCAGGTGGGGTGTTTAGGTGCCTCCTCTGCTCCCGTGGTTGGCTTCTTATTGCTGCATTCACGGGTCTGTCCATGTGTGGGGGCCCCCCTAGACTGTGAGCTCACTGTGGGCAGGGCCTGAGTCTAGTTTTTGTCTCTGATTCTGGCCCCTGGCATGAGAGGGCCTCTGGCCCTCTGGCACGAGAGGTTGGTGTCCCCTCGCTGCTGGGGAGACAAGGGACCCTGAGGTCCAGGGGTGGGACCCAAGCCCGAGGTCCCAGGAAAGGAGCTCCAGGCTGCCTTTTTGGGCTGGGCCCTTTCCCTTGACACAGGTGTGCTCCACAGTGAGAGATCTCTGTGAGGCCGAGGGGCGCCATCGGGTGGGAATCCACACTCCCGCGTCTTCTTCCAACCCCCTCTCTGACCCATGAGCGGCTGGTAGTGGCATGTGCTCCCGAGGAGTGGGAGGGATTTCACTGAGACCCTCCTGTGCCAGGCGTGCCCCCAGACAGAGCCTCTCTCACGTTTGACCTCTAGGAACCTGGCCCGTCCTCCTGCCCTCCTGCCGGAGTTCTCCAGCCACTGTGGTTCCCTCCAGCTCTCACGTCTGCCCCCCAGCTCAGGGGCTGCCAGAGCAGACCAGCCCGCGGACAGCAGCCTGCACTGTTGGCCTCCCTCCCTGCCAGCTCCCCGCAGATGTGCTGTAAAGGCCTCAGAGTGTTTCCACCAGCGCCGGAGCGACATGGGTCAGAAATTGAGTGGGGAGGTGACTCGGTGGATGGAGTCACCCCCTGCCAATCGCACAATTTGGTTGTCGTCGCATCTGGCGTAATAGATGGAAGAACTTTCTAGCAATGAGAGTTGTCTGAAAGTGCAGTTGCTGCCCACTGAGCTCCCGGTCGCTGGAGGTATTCCATCAACAGAGGCTGGGCAAGTTGTTGTTTGAGATGCTGCGAAAATCCCCAGAAACCAGAGGGGTCTGGGGGATTCCTCCACTGAGAGACACGCTTCCTTCCATTGGCAGCGCTGAGATGAGAGGAGCCCAGACTCCTGGGCCTATGAGTTTGCCTCCGAACCTCTCCCCTCCTTTCCCTTCACCAAGGCCTATGAGATTCCTGATTCCTTTGAGATGGAGGAATCCTTCCTGGCAGGGGAAGCCCAGATCTCAGGACATGGGGGTGGGCGCGCGGTTGGTCACTTACCTGCCGGTACCAGATGTAGGTGGTCAGAACCTGGTTCTTCTCATCCTGTGAAGGGAGAGGGAGCTCAGCTTCGGTGGCCCTGGGGACGGGCGGCCGCCCTGCACCCACACCCCAAAAGGAGCTGCTGCTTTGTGTCCCCAGTCCTTTGGGAAGTAAGAGTGAAGGAAAGGGGAAAAGGGGCCAACCAGGAAGAGGTGGTCTTTTACTAGACACATCTAGAAAGAAATACAACCAATTCTTTAAAAATTTCATATATATATGAAAGTGTATATATATATCTTTCTTCTACTATTTTCTATTGTTATGCATATTATATATATACATCTCTTATTACATGTATTTCATGTATATAATATACATAACAGAGATAAGAGGAGACCTATAGACAATATCTTCTCTCTCTCTGTCTACATGTTTTTAGGTATGCCTGTATGTCTGGATCTGTATCTCCCTCCTGCCCTAGTGTGCCGGCAAGAGGGGCAAGACCGCATGGAGAGCAGGATTCATTACTGGTTTCGGATGAATTCTGCAACAACCCTTCCGCAACACCTGGCGTGTATGGGGCCCACGAAACACAGCTTGGGGCTGCAGAGGAACAGGGCAGTTTGAAGCCTCACAGCACTCACATGCAGACGTGGTGACCGTGACACACTGGGAGAAGAGCCCCACGTGGAAAGTGGGTCTCTAGCCATAAGGGTTGGGAGAGGCAGCCACACAGGTGACCCCATTCTCTGGTTTGGGCTGCTGTGCAGGTGTTGGGGGACATCGTCTCTCCTGACACGGGTCTGTGCCAGGTCGCAGGTACTCTGGGTCCTTGAATGGCCACTGTACTGCCCAGGGGGTGACTTGGCCTTCCGCGGTCTCCCACCCCTAAAGGTCTACCCCCGAGTGGGGCAGGTAGGAGCCCAGCGCTCACCACGCTGAGGATGGCGTAGATAATGACGTCAATGGCCACGGTGGTGGGCTTCCTCCAGTCCCGCACGGGCCGCACGCCCTTCTCGTAGTTGGCCATAAGGTGATCTGACAGCCTCAGCAGAGCTGGCCTGGAGGTGTTCTGGGCCTGGAGGGGCCTCCAGTGCCTGGCTGGGGAGAACAGTTCACAGGGGGGGCTCAGAGCCCGAGGTTTCTCTCAGTTCTCTTGCCCTGGTCTGAAAGCTGTTAAGAGGGAAATGTCTCCACTATTTCCATCTCAGATCCCCAGATCTGCGCACTGACTAAAATTCCCATGATTGGAACATTTCGTCTGCAGAGACAAACAGATCTGAAGCTATTGTCTCCTCGGGGTGACAGGTACGCTCCTGTACATGAGGGGGTGGGTGCTCTCTTGGCTGCAGAGGCCGGGGCCGCAAGACAGGTGAGGTCTAAGGGGGCCAAGGGCTGAGGAAGGCCGAGAGCAGGTACAAGCTCAGAGGAGGCGGGCCTGTGGGGACGGATGAGGGGCCCTGGGGAGCCAGGGAGGAGTGGCCCCAGGACATGGTACGCGAAGGAGAGGCGCTGCAAGAGGAAAGGCGGCTCCAAGCACACAATCTCTAAGCCCCAAGGTCCGCATGAGAGTTTGCCTCGGTGTCTGCCCTTGGCTCCCTGACCCCAGCCTGCTACTGACGAGGAAAGAAGGGACCCATTCCAGGAACGCTCACGTTCCTTTCCCTTCCTGCAGAAGCCCCCCTCTCAGCCGCAAGCACACGCTCCCGGGGGCAGGTTGGGCAGGACTCCTTCAGAGGAGTCCTTGCTCTGCTCTGTGGGCAGATCTGGTGAAGATAGGAAGAGGGTTAGGTGTGAGGTGGACAGGAAGTGGGAAGAAACCAAGTTGTCCCCAGAGCTGGAGGCCTAGAGGGACCAGATAGTGGTGAGAAGACCCAACTCCTAGGCCTCTCCCCATTCTATGGGGGTTTCATGTGTACCTGTCATCCCTCTTGGAATTAGCAAAAGCGTTTCCTGAGAGATGCCAAGAAGTATGAAGGTGAAAGGCACAGGGGAGAGAAGGGGAAGGCCCCAGAGGGCGAGGGTGTGGGCTGTGAGAGGACGAGCAGGGTGCCGCCTGGGTCCTTGCCCCGGCAGGGTCCTCTCCCCGCTCTGTCCCTGATCAACTCTCTGTTTCCCTCAGAACGACAGAGACGAGCAGGGAGAGGCGGGAGGCCAGAGACCATTTATTGAGTGTCTCCTGTGGGATAATCTCAGGGAACACATTATTCATTTCGATCTCAGAGCAGCCCCCTAGGGTGGCTGTCATGACAGCATCATTTACAGAGAAGAGTCCCCAAGGCTCGGAACGGTGGGTCCTGTGTCCTCGAGTGGGATTAAAGAGATCCAAATCCCAGTCTCTGTGTGTCTTCACTACACCAGCGGCAGCCCCGATCCCGTTGCTGGGAATCTGACCAGACGGGGCCCAGCAGGGCGAAAAGCCGTTGCTGGAAGGGACAGTACTTCTCTTCAGCCAGCGAAGCCCCAGACCAGATCTTGACAAGCAGCCTGGTTCGGTTGTCCCTCTGAGCTTCCCCAGGGACAGCTCAGGAGAGGAAAACCATGGTGTGTTTAAGCTCTTCCTATCTGTCCAGCCCCAGACGGCATCCCAACTGTGCTCCAGCCCCCCAGCTCCGTCCTAGCTCTGGATGGCGAGATGACCTTCCGGAATGGGGAATCGATATTGTTTGTAGCCAAAGGAGACAGATCCTTTGGTGACCCCAACACCTTGTATCCCAGGAAGGCAGGAAAGGGTGGGTGGGGAATGCAAAAAGTTTGGTGTCGCTGGAGTTTAGCTCTGGAAGGGAACTTTGGGAAAGCAGGCCCAGGGAACCCATGCAATGTGACTAGGGGAGTTGAGGAAAGACGGTTACGTTTGCTCTGGTCTCCACTCTGTTGCGAAGGCGCTGTGTGACCGCGAGTGAGTGACTCCCCCACTCTGGACCCCTGCATTCCCATTGACAACAAGAAGGGGTAGACTGCATCAGCTCCAAGGTATCTTGCAGATGCCATTCCATGAGTCTAGGGCAGGGCAAAGGAGAGAGGAGCCCCTCTCTGGCAGCTGTGTACCAGGCTGCTGCTGGGTCCCTCTCAGCAGGCCCGGCGCCCCCCCCACACTCAACCACCCCAACTTTGGAGGTGGACCCCAGTGCCTTAAACGCCTCTCGTGCTCACCTGCCGCACGATCCCTGACTCTCCCGCAGCAGCACCCACCCTGAAACCCTGCTTCCCTCAAGCCCTGGGGGAATCAAGCACCCCTGCCCATGTCTGCAGGGGTCAGCAAGTCGCATGCGCGTGCCCGGTCCCCTTACCTTCTCCCTGTGCCAGGAGCATGGGCAGAAGCAAGGCCAGCAGTGCCCGTGGCACCCACAACAGCATGGTGAGCTCTCCTGGGTGTGGGGTGCTGGGCGTGAGCCCCGAGTGAGTCGTGCCAGGGCACAGCCTGCCCACACGCTCCCGGCCTCGTGTGTCCCAGCCCGCCTGCCTCTCCAGGATGCCTTCCACACCTTCTGAGGCTGCTGCCTCACCGAGCCCCGCTACTGGGGTCGGGCGGCCGCCAGGTTTTCCTGCAATCATTCCTTCTGCTGGATCAGGTTTCAGGGCGGGAGGGAAGGAGAGGGAGCCAGTGAGAAAGGAGCCCGCCCAGCTTATGTCATGGGGCGGGCCTCGGGCCACCCAGCTAGCCAGGTGGTCTGGCCAAATTCCCCAAGGAGTAACTGGGAGGGCAGCAGCAGGAGCCCCCTGAAGGAGGGTGTGTCTGTCTGCTGGGAGGTGCTCTGGCTCCTGCCTTCATTTACGTCCAGTGTGGTTTGATAGCATGCGACCGGGGCAGGGAGAGGTGAGGTGGTAGGAGCAGGGAGGGGAGGGGCCGGGCTGTGGGAGCAGGAGGGCCATTCTTTTACACCACAGGGGGATGAGAGCCCCTAGCCAAGCAGGTGACCGGGCATCTCTGCAGACAGAGGAAGGGGACCCAGGTTAGCCCATGTCTGCTCTTTTGTCCTTATTGAAGTATTTATCTATTTTTTCATCTAGATATGTAAATTTAAATATTTAAGTAGCAATACATATATGTATCTGTAGTTTATACTATGCAAATATATTAATATATTTTATATATAGTAATATGTTATAAAAATATAATAGTAATACATGCTTATTATAGAAAAATATGAAGAAAAATTAAAAATTATCCATGGGCTTCCTTACTACCCAGACACAGCCACTGTTAATATTTTGCTGTGTATTGCCCTATTATTTTCTTCTGTGATCTGGATCCAGTGAAGTAAATATACCAAGCATTTAACTTTGCACCCCACTCCTTTCTTTGCTTAATATCAATTCATGAGCATTCTCAACACTTACCTTTGAAATGTTTTCCTCGAAGAAGTGTTTCTCTATCCTTTGTAAATTGAATAGGAAAGGAGCTATCCCTCAGATACCCAACTGTATGCCCACAAAAGACGAGTATCGCTGTGAATTGGAGTGAATCCCACTCCGCCGTCACCATTTGGATAGACGCGGACTTTTCTACCCTGAGTGCATTCAAAGCACAAAGCCCCTGTATTCAGATCATGGCAAGCCTCAGTCGCAGAACATTTTTATACCTTTCGATTTCCGGTTGAGTTTAAGCGTGGCATAAGCTGGGAAACCTGGGGGAAAGAGTTTTCTGAATTGCAATTAAGTTAAAAAAAAAATCACCTTGGGCAGGGATGAGTCCTTTTTGGCTTTGTCTGGATTTTCCCCCTTATTCGTGCACAGGATGAAATCTGCATTTAGCATTATACCTTTCACCAATGGAGTCCCTTCATATGGCTCTGGGCCAGAGTCTGGTCCTGGAATGTTCAGTCAAGCTCAAGGAGGTTGGGCTACCCTTTGCTTAAGTCACGTGCTTCCTCACTGCACAACTCAGAAAAACCAGGAAAAGCATCTCCAGGATTTCCTTTTGGAGGAATGGAGATGGGGGCAAGTGGTAGGAGAAAATAGACACCCCCAAACTTCTAAGGAATTTATTTATTTTTTAAAAGATTTTATTTATTTATTTGACACAGAGAGAGATCACAAGGAGGCAGAGAGGCAGGCAGAGAGGGGGGGGAAGCAGGCTCCCTGCTGAGCAGAGAGCCCGACGTGGGGCTTGATCCCAGGACCCTGAGATCATGACCTGAGCTGAAGGCAGAGGCTTAACCCACTGAGCCACCCAGGCACCCCCAAACTTCTAAGGAATTTAGAGAGCCAGACCCCGCCACTCCAGAATGAACGCATCCATACTCTAAGCTTGACAACAGGAGAAGGCAAGGCAAGAACCAGGCTGCCCCCAGGCCTCCAGGCTGAGGTCTTGAAGGGGCTCAAACTTAGGAGGGGCACTTGTGGACCTCTAAATGCATCCTGGGGCCCAGCATCTGGAGTGATACACAAAGATTCTTGGGCTCAAGCTCACCTCCATCTCTGGCCACTGCCACTTAGAAATCTGCTGCAAATTTCTAGAAGGACTTTTCCTTTTGCTGTGCATTATAAAACCTGCATATAGCAGTATACCATTCCCTGATGGGGTGTCTTCATATGGGCATTACCAGGTTCGGTGCTTAGCAGTAACCCATTTGGGGGTTCATCCTTCTAGAACAAACAATATTTAGCTGTCCCCTTGCATGCCCTAACTGCTGCCCCAATGCCCCATTTTATCCTCCCTGAGGTTCCCTGTGTGCACTCACGAGGCACTCCCTTGTCTCTTGCTCCCAGCTGAGGCCCATCAGGAGACAGAGAGCGGGAAGGAGCCTCCGGCCCTGAACCTGTTGAGTGAGGTGCAGAACCAAGGCAGGGTGCGAAGAAGCAGAAGGTAAGACTACAGGAAAAGGGAGATCTGGAGAAGGAGAAGGGAGAGAAGTAAAAAATAAAAGGAAGATGAGAAAAGAGAACATTGGCAGGAAACTGAGAAAGAAAAGGAAGCTAGGAGTAGAAGACCAGGAGAAAAGGAGACAAAAAGAGGGACGCAGAAGGAGGAAGAGAAGGCTGCAGGAGAGGCTGAGCTGGGAAGCAGTGGGGGGTGGGGGAATGTGGACTGAATGGGGCCAACCCTCTGACACTGTGGGGTGGCGTGTGCCGAGACCCGTGCAGGGGCAGCGAGAAAGCCTGGAGGCCCTGTGCTCTGAGCCCGAAGGCTTCATTTCTGTGCTGAGCTCCTGGGATCCTCTGGGACTGCCCAACTGAGCTGGGGGTGGGGTGGGGGGAGAGGATGTCTCGGTACAGTGTGTGCATTAGAGAATTAGCTCCTTAGGTAATAGGATTAGAGTGAGCCGGGCAGGCCGAGGCCTGGAATGGAGATGCATGGCCTGTGCGCCTCTCCGATGTGACTGCAGCGAAGCTTCCCCTGAAGAAATTTCCTATTAATGGATTTGATGGCACAACAGACAGGGGGCAGCTGGAGCTGTGGCCAGTGGCGGGGTGTAAATTGCCTCCGATGAAACTGTGGAGTCACTTTTGTCCCTTTTAAACAAGATAAAAATTAGTGCGAGGCCTTGATGAACTCTCCTTGGCCGGCGGGGATGAGGAAAAAGCAAGAGGGCTGGCTAATTTGATTCCGAGCTCTGGCTGCAGACGGCTGGGCTCCTCCCAGGGAGCGGAGGCAGACACGCAGATGGCAGCGGTCCAACGTGGGGACTGAACAGCCCCAAGAAGGCAGGACATGTAGCCCGGGGCCTTCCATTGGGTCCAGCTGCTCCCAACCCTGTGGCAAGCAAGACTGGGCTCACACATGTGCTTGGGGCTTTCCAGAAGTCAATCAGCCTGGGTCTAAACCCTGGAAAGAGCTCTGGGACTCCGTGTTGAGTCATCAGGTGGTTAGGAGCCCAGGCTCATGCCGGCACACACTGCCCTACCCCTTACCACGGGGCTTGCTCCCATTTTCCAGGTGAAAATACAGAGCCCAGAGGGCCTCCGTGACCTGCCTCAGTTCCCACAGCCAGTTATGGATGGAGCGGAGATCCTGTAGGCTCCTGGCTCCAGCCTTTCCAAGACAGCCGTGTCTCAAACCGTCTGTAAATTTTACTGGTCTTTAAAACTTTTAACACCAAAGAGCCTGACCTTTTAGAACCTATAAACTTAAAAAAAACAAAATCTGCAACCTGGAGTCCCATCTGGCCCCACTAGGCGCCCGCCTGCTAGGGAAGGGCTGGCCTTGCTTTCCTTGGTGTCCCATCACGTCCCAGCATGACTTTTTCTCAATCCAGGCCCTGGTCCTTGGAGTGGCCTGT
This sequence comes from Mellivora capensis, assembly GCA_004024625.1. NCBI lineage: Eukaryota > Metazoa > Chordata > Mammalia > Carnivora > Mustelidae > Mellivora > Mellivora capensis. Next base: position 54,830 of record PISX010012849.1, read on the forward strand.
TCTGCCCCACTCCACCAACCATCCGTGCCATTTACCAAGCTCGCTGTGTGCCATGCACTGTGCTAAACACGTTATCGCATTTCACCTCTATTTCCTATGAAGAAGATCTTATGACTCTCACATTGCAGATAAGGAAATTAAGGCACAGGGAAGTTTGCCAACCTTTGTGGAATTATGTAGCTGATAAATGGGGGGTGAGATACTTGGTCCTACAAACTCAAAAACCTGGGCCCACCTGACGTCACAGAGTTCCAGAACATTCTGCAGGCTTGAGACCCAGGCTAACTAGACTCTGGATCCAATCCCAGGTACAGACGCCTACCTTGATTGCTCTGGGTGAAAGGGCAGGCTCGTTGGGCTGGCTCCACATAAGCCTGTGAATTAAAGATATTTTTATTAGAGAGTAGTCATGAGTAAGAATACATGATAACTTTATGGACCATTATGTTTGTTGTTTGCCCCGGGACAGAGTGGACTCAGAAATACTGCCCTTTACCATCCTGGCCCCAATAGAGTAGACCCTGTTTCTGCAAATGCTATGTTATGGGCTTCACAGTAAATTTGGGACCAGGAACCTCTGTAGTCCCTCCTCGTGGTATGGAAGGGATGCTAGAATCTTTTGAGTGTAATAGTACTCCGGTGAGTCTGGGTGCATGGGCTTCCTTAACAGGAATGGGGTTTTTCTTGTCACCTGCCACTTGAAGGGAACTTTTCTAGTCCTCCAAGCACACAGGATGGGACTCCTGTAGGAAATGGCACAGTGGGGTTTTTTTCTCTCTGATTTTTGACCCTAAAGGTCAAGGTGGCTGAGTTTGTTTTAAGGTGCTTGTATGGCTACTCTCCCCACACGGACAGACAAGGAGTAGGAATGAAGAAACACAAGCAAGGGGCCTGTGAAGTTGTGCTGCTCCTTTGGGACCCTCTAAAGCACTGTGGGGACATGAGGAGGGATTTGGCAGGTCTGGGATAACGGAGCACCGTGAGCCATATAAGAGCAAGTGTTTCAGTCTGCAAAGACTCCTTTGCTTCCTTCCCGTCTCTTCCCTTAATACATGTTCGTGTGGGAATTCTCAGCCTTGATCCATCACACTAAGCGGGGAGAAGGAAGGGGACTCTGTTCCTGATTAGGCCAGAATGGTGGCAACAGTGATGGTCTGAGAGAGAAAACACCTGAGGAAAGTGAATTCCAAGAGTCCGTGATGGGTTGTTTGGCCCCACTGCCCCCCCCCGCCCCCCCGCCTGGAGACATTCCTCCTGCAAAACTCTGGAGATCTGGGGACTTGTCTTCACAGGGGAGGTGGCCATCCTTCCCTCAGACCATAAGGGAATCATGGGTGTGAGCAACAGCAGAGAGAAAGGCCTGTCTTTCCTCTCCCTTTCCCTCCTTCCGGGCACAGGAGAGAGCAGTCTCACTCCAGGTCCTTGCAAGGATCCAAGACCCAGACGCTCCAGCTTCTGGAGAATGTCTCCTTCCTGTACAATGAAGCTTCCCCTCGTACCTCATTCCCCAAATCTCCATCAAATTCTGTTTCTTGGCCACAAACACACAGCCGACTCCAGGGTGGTCTCCAGGAAGAAAGTCGCCAGGGAAGGTGTATCTAGAACTAGCAAAGCTGGTAGCAAAGCCAGGCCTTAGTGTGGCTGGTGATGGGTCATTAGCCCAGGGGTCACCCCAGAGCTGGACCTGGGGACAGGAGGTCGTTTGGCTTAAATTTCTCTTTTTCCTGACTTCTAATTTCTAGAGAGGAAAGGATCAGAGAGGACTTTTTATCCATTCCCTTGCTTCTGGGAAGATTACTGTCTTAATATATCGTTATTAGTATATTCCGAAAATTTTTCAAAGAAAGAAACCTCACAAGCCCCTTTGGGATTCTGAAGCAAAATCTCCTCTAATATTAAACTTTAATTGCACTTGGTACCATTTGGATAATTTCCTTTCATTCTGTAGAAATGAGTTCCATCTCCTATCCATTCTCTCCACTGTCTCCAAGAGGTGTGGAGAACACTGTGATTGTTTCTGGGCTTTTCCAGAGCCCAGAATGCGTGTTTTCCATGCGTTTTCCTACACGTTCTTTCACTTTGATGCTCGAAAGAGCATGCTGAGGTAGGTGACGTGGCCCCCACTCTGAGACATGTAGTGACCTGTTCAAGGTCACTAAGCTAACAGGTGGCCGAGCCTAAGCCCAGCAAGGGCGCACACGTGAAGATGGGGTTCTCTCTTTTCTCCCTTCTCCCTTTTCCACTGGGGGAAGGAGCCAAGAGATTAGTGGTTGTTGCCTCAGCAGCCGTGAGATGTGGAACTGGGGATGGGGTGCGGGGGGAGGGAGACATTTTCTCTGTCTACCTGTTATGCCTTTAAATTTTGTACCGTGTAAATATATCATCTCTTAAAAAAAAAAGCAAAACAACAAGTTGGGTTTCTTTTAAAAAAAATTTTTTTTTAATTTATTTATTTGTCAGAGAGAGGGAGAGAGAGCGAGCGAGCACAGGCAGACAGAGTGGCAGGCAGAGGCAGAGGGAGAAGCAGGCTCCCTGCCGAGCCAGGAGCCCGATGTGGGACTCGATCCCAGGACGCTGGGATCACGACCTGAGCCAAAGGCAGCCGCTTGACCAACTGAGCCACCCAGGCGTCCCACAAGTTGGGTTTTTGAAAGGAAGCCGGGGGAAGAATGGAAGATAAGCCGGCTCTAGCCCTGCTGCCATCATAAACTCCCTGGGTAGCCACAGGCAAACCGGCCGAGCTCTCTGTGTCTCGACCGTATCACCTACCAAATGGGAATAAAGGAATAATTGCTCTCCCTATGAAGTTCATCTGTCTGCCAAATTCAAGGACTCTTTTGGAGAATAATACAGTTCCAAAATCATGAATCTGGAACGGGAAAGGCAAGGCCAGCATTTCCTGGTTCAAATTACGCACGCCCCCTCCCAGATATTCTGAGACCCCCTCCCTCTTGCCCACCACACAATTACAGTATTTGTAATTCATGCGTCATGAGAAAAGCACAGACTCTGGAGTCAGACTTGACCTCAGATTTCGGTTGCTCAGCTTACCAGTCATAGGACGCTGGTTAAGACACCTGAAGCAGCTAACCTCAGTTTTCCCGAGTCCAAAGTGGGCATAAGCACACGTGTCCCCCCACGGGACCACGAGGCTTTGATGGGCTGAGCGAGGGAGGGCGGGAGCGTAACACCCCCACGTAACCTAGACTCAGAAGCTATTAGTTTTCTTCCCATTGCAGGCAAAAGGGATCAATAGAATGAATAAATAAATGAAATAATGGCTTGTGAACACTCTATGAGTTAAATACAGCCACAGAGCCTGAAAGGGGTGGGTTGGGGGAAGCTTGCCCTGGGGGCCGCAGGGTGGAGCCTGGGAAGAGGGGAAGGAACTGGAAAGCAATAGCGTGTCTGGGAGCCTGGCTGTGGAGACATCAGAGAGACCTCCCTTTGGCCTTAGGAGGCCAGTCTGCCTCCAATGTCACCTTCTCAGCGAGACCTTCTCGGACCACCCTATCCAACATTACCCCTCACACACACGCCCTACTGTCCTTCTGCACGCTGTCACCAGCTTATACCCCACACACTCAGTTTGTGTATCTTGTTTATTATCTGTTCCTCCTACTGGACTGTGAGCTCCAAGAGGTGGGAATTTCCCCATCTCCGCTTTACGGAGCAATAAAATTGTGCAAAGTGTGCAAAGCGGTGGTTGGATACACACATGCATTGTGAAATGATTACTACAATCAAGTTGGCGGGCATATCCACCTCCTCGCACAGTGACCGCCCATCACAGTTTTGCAGAGATCTTTCTTACACTGTGTTCCTCGAAAGCTTCCACCCACCCAGTGCTCTCCTTTGGGATATTCAGAAGTCTAATTCCTCCTCGACACCGAGTTCTTCCACCATTGTGCCCTTTCGCGCGCAGGCCCAGCCCCTCACTTATGTCAGCACAGAGCGGACCAGGCAGGACCTGGACAGGGAGAGCAGAGGCCACGCATGACTCCCCTTGGGGCCTGCAGTACGTGCCATCGGCCTGGGGCCTCAGCCGTGCTTGGGGAGGTCCTCTGAATGGACGGAGAAGTGAGGGCATCAGTGAGAGCTTCTCCATCTGTTAGGGAGGAAAGTGAGTCTCAGGGAGGCTAAGGGACCTCAGCAAGACCATGCAATTCCCAACCCCAGGACGAACTCCCAGTTCGGAGGGCTTTCCAGAGTTCCGGACCGCAGTGTTCAGAGAGCTTGTTTTACTGTGTCTTCTCTCTTGCAGGTTCAGCCCAGTTAGCTCCA
>PISX010012850.1:0-59101 GCA_004024625.1 Mellivora capensis
CCCCTCATACCCGTGTCACACCACACCCGTCACACCCCTCACACTCTTCATACCCGTGTCACACCACACCCCTCACACCCTTCACACTCCTCATACCCGTGTCACACCACACCCCTCACACCCCTCATACCCGTGTCACCACACCCCTCACACCCCATGTCACACCCCTCACACCCTCACACTCCTCACAATCAACTGCCTCAACAGTCAAAGGCGGCGACCCCTTGGGTTGCTAAGAGCCTCGCTTCGGATTCCACTTCCTCACAGCCGGGTGCAGGGAACAGTGTGGCTGTGAGGTCCCGGGATGCCAGGAACTCCTGGCTTCCCGCCGCTCATTGGCAAAGAGCTCGGCCCTCAGCAATGGCCGAAGGGTGTGACCGAGCAACCTCCAACCCCCACCTTTGCAGGACTCCCTCCTGGGGCTGCTCCCAGTGCCAAATCTGTGTCGTCGGAGCGTACCGGGAGAGTCTAGGCCACACTGAGCAGGGAAAGTTCAATATAAAGACGTATTAAGTGGGGGCGCGTGGGTTAGGGTTAGGCGTCCGACTCTTGGTATGGGCTCAGGTCATGGGCTCAGGGTGGCGAGATGGAGCCCCGTGTTGGGCTCCGCGCTCAGCGCAGAGTCTGCTGGAGATTCTCTCCCTCTTCCTCTTCCTCTGCCCCTCCCCCTGCTTGTGCTCCCTATGAATAAATTAAAAAAACAAAAAAAGTCTTTTAAAAAAGAATTACGGATAACAGAGTAATGCCTATAAGGAATAGAAAGGATATGCTGAAGAATGTGCTAGTGTGAGAAAAGTACCCAAGGAAGAAATAAACTTGGAAAGGGTCCCTCTCCCGGAGCTGGGACTCACACCTGCTTGGAGGAGTGATTTCGGCTCTCTAGATGCGGACCCAGTTGCTGGGTGGCCCTTGGCTGAAGCTGGTCTATAGACACTGGACAAGCGGGGAACACCCTTCCAGAGGACAGGAGGGCTGAGCCTGCCCAGGAAATCATGGCCAGGACTGACAAGCAGGATCAACCCCTGGGGTACATGTGGGCAAGGCTGGCAAGCTACCCCAGAGTGTAGGAAAATGAAGGCTGGTGGCAGGACTGTGCAGGGATTTAGGGCATCGAGAAACCCATTTTCCGGGACGCCTGGGTGGCTCAGTTGGTTAAGCGGCTGCCTTCGGCTCGGGTCATGATCCCGGCGTCCTGGGATCGAGTCCCACATCGGGCTCCTTGCTGGGCAGGGAGTCTGCTTCTCCCTCTGCCTCTGCCTGCCGCTCTGTCTGCCTGTGGTCTCTCTGACAAATAAGATCTTTAAAAAAAAAAAAAAAGAAACCCATTTTCCCAGCTGAGAGTCTGGAAGCCTAATGTCAGGGTGGTTGCCGCTGGTGGTCGCTGGGCTGCAATGGGGCTAAGAGCTGGCCCTAATGTGCGCCCGTGGTATATGCGTTTACTAGAGTTCCTGTAACAAAGCCCCAACGCAGTCACATTCTAAGGCACAGGGGGTGGACCATCAACAGAGGAATTTGGGGGGTTCACAATTCCGTTCTTAACACCCAGGAAGGAACATTCTGGGATGTCCCCACCACGTGCTGCTGACAGTCACAGGTAGAAGCAAGAAGCAAATGGAAACACACCGGAATCAGGAGGAGCCCTTCCTCCTGCAGGGTCCCTCCCTGCCCTGTACTGACAAAGCTTCATATCATGCTCATTGCCAAGGAGAAGTGTTTACAGGGTCCATCTCCATTATTGCAGAGAAGATAATGAAGACTGAATTTAGAGCTGAGAGGCAATAAATTAATAATTAGCACACCAGTTCTTCATTTCTGGGAGCTTCCTGATACCCTCTTGATGAGTCTGCCTAGACTGACTAGTTTGCAAGTAGGAACACTGACATAATTGTTTTGTTTTGGTTTCCAGTTTTCTTTTGAGAGTAATTGTACCTTCACGTTATCGTTTTGAAAGAGAGGGACCAAATTTTTCCCAGTATTTTATAATTTTGTTAAGTGTTCATTAAAATCACCTGAATTTATCATGTGGTCTGGTTATGAACTATGGAACCAAGACCAGAATTTATCATGTGGTTATGAGCTATAGAAGCAGCAATCTGCCCTTCCTGTTGCTCCTTGTGTCTGACTCACCCCTGGTTCAAGGCTGACAGTCTTGCTGTTCCTTCTTCCGCAACATTGTTCTCGTTATTTTTTTTAATAGAGTTTATTTCTTTATCTGACAGACAGAGGATCACAAGCAGGCAGAGAGGCAGACAGAGAGAGGAGGAAGCAGGCTCCCTACTGAGCAGAGAGCCCGATGCGGGGCTCGATTCCAGGACCCTGGGATCATGACCTGAGCCGAAGGCAGAGGCTTTAACCCACTGAGCCACCCAGGTGCCGCCTAGTTATTTTTTTAAAGAGTTTATTTATTTATTTGAAAGAATGGGAGAGAGAGAGAGAGAGAGCGCACAAGCAGGGGGAGGGAGGGAGAGAGGCAGACTCCCCGCTGATCATGGAGCCCAATGTGGGGCTCGATCCCAGGACCCCGGGATCATGACCTGAGTTGAAGCAGATGCTTAACAACTGAGCTCCCCAGGCGCCCCTGTTGCCCCAGTTATTACACAGCTTCCCCCACCATATGGAAACCTCTGTCCAGCTGTCATTCAGAACGGTTTCCCTGGCATTCTATCAAACACCCTCCCTTCCCCGTAATTCTTTCCCTTCATCGAGCTTTGTTTTTCTTCTTGCCAGTGTGTAACTTGTCACTGTGCCAGATTATATTATTTTAAACAGTATATTTGTTTATTTGCCTATTCATGTCTTTATTTCTTATTCAGATGCCAACTTTGGGAAGGTAGGGCTCAGAAGAGGGTAGTTCTTCTGGGACATAAATCCACGGGCAGACAGATTTACAGCCATCGGAGTCTAGCTCCTGACTGAGTGAGCACAGCAACAACGTGTTTGCCTTTTTGGTCTTCTTGCCGCAACTTGATGAAAATGAGTCCCATTCATTTTGTGTGTGTGTGTGTGTGTGTGTGTACAGTTCTGAGTTTTGACAAATGCATACAATTTTATAAAACACCGGAATCAAGATATAGAACAGTTTCATCACCTCCCAAATTCCCTCGTGCTCTTTTGTATTCAACTCTTCTCCCGACCTCCAGTTTCTGGCAACCACTGGCTGGTCTTCTGTCCCCGTAGTTTTGCCTTTTCCCCGAACCCTCCAGTACATTGCTTTTGGAGCCTGGCTTCTTCCACTTAGCATTTGAGATCCACACATGTAGCTGCATATGTCATTGGTTTGCTGCTTTTTAGTGATGAGCAATAAATGATATTCCATTTCATACCGATATACATGCACACCAACACCCACCTACTAACCCTTCACCAATTGGAGGACACTTGTTTTTTTCCTGTTTGGAGTGATTATGAATCAAGCTACTGTAAACTTTCATGTGAACCAAGTTTTATTTTCTCTAATATGTAGGTGTGAGATTGCCAGGTCCTATGGCAAATGCACAGTTAACTATAAGAGACTATTTTCCAAAGTAACAGTACCATTTTGTCTTTCCACTGGCCTTCTCACTGCTTTTTATAATGTAGCATGGCTATGGAAATATGATCAGAAATTTGACCTTTTTGTTCTGCTTGATCTGTCCATATTGTAAGGCTTCACACTTGTGGTTCCTTCTTTCTAGAACACATTTACATATGTTACTGTAACTTTCATTGACATGACTTTAGAGGAGAGCCTGTCTACACTGTACACGAACGACGAAGACCAGCCAGAAACGAAAGGAAGAAAACCAGTAACATGAGTGGGGAGAGATTATAAAGTTATATATCTTTTTCTACATTCTTCTGCATATCCCGAGACCTCAACAATTTTTTATGAATAATAAATGAGTTTGTATTAAAAAAAACTTTCTTATTGGGGCGCCTGTGTGGCTCAGTGGGTTAAAGCCTCTGCCTTCAGCTCCAGACATGATCTCAGGGTCTTGGGATCGAGCCCCGCATCGGGCTCTCTGCTTGGTGGGGAGCCTGCTTCCACCTCTCTCTCTGCCTGCCTTTCTGCCTACTTGTGATCTCTCTCCCTCTGTCAAATAAATAAATAATTAAATAAAATCTTTTTTTAAAAATGTGATTTAAAAAACTTTCTTATTTGTAATGTTTTCAAGTGAATTTAAAATATGGAGTGTTTATTTTTAGTACTAAAATACTGATGATCACAGATATAAATTCACTCTTGATTCTAAAGTTGTCCTCATCTGTCTTGCAGGAAATAACGTAAATGGAAAGCAACTTGTGCTTATGAGGCATTCCTGAAATAGGACCTGACCTTGGATCCCAGTAATTCTGTCACAGATACAGTGTTATATTTCTACTGCCTAGGTATAAAGGAAGTAAGGGTTACAATGCTCAATGTTTCCTAAGGAAAATAATTAATAAATTTAATTTTTAAAAGAAGATTCTTAGAGTTTTAAACTAAGTAATCAAATAGAAATCCAATTAGCATTTGCATCATTACTTTCGATTTCTTTTTCTTTTTCTTTTTTTAAGATTTTATTTATTTATTTGACAGAGAGAGGGAACACACGTAGGGGGAGTGGGAGAGGGAGAGGCACTCTTCCCACTGAGCAGGGAGCCAGATGCAGGGCTGGATCCCAAGACCCTGGGATCGTGACATGTCCGAAGGCAGCCACTTAAAGACTGAGTCACCCAGGCACCTGTACTTTTGATTTCTTTACACTGAATTTATACTTTATTAATGGGCAGGGTATCCCTTTGAGAATTCATCCATAATTTTAACAAGTTCTCCATTTTCTGTCCCATATTCCCCACCCCTAATAAATAAAAAACATTTAAGAAACTCAGGCTTAGGAACTGAATATTACAGTTGTTCTCCTAAAATAGCACCTTAGGAACACCTGGGTGGCTCAGTGGGTTAAGCATCTGCCTTTGGCTCAGGTCATGATTTCAGGGTCCTGGGTTAGAGCCCCGAGTCAGGCTCTCTGCTCAGTGGGGAGTCTGCTTCTCCCTCTTCCTCTTCCCCCTCCATTTGTGCTCCCTTTCAAATAAATAAATGAAATCTTTAAAAAAAATAGCACTTTAAAATCAGCTGTCTCTTAAGTGAGCAGTTCCTCCTAGATGGCTTTTAGAAAGCAAGAGTTTGGAAAGGAAAACCAGTGCTGAAAATGCCTGCAAATGATGTGACAATATTTAATGAGCACGTGCTGTGCTGTTAAACCTCTCCATATGTGATTCACTGAACAAATATTTAGGGAGTGATTACTCTGTGCTAGGCACTATTCCAGACATTGGAGATAAAGTACTGATCAAGACAGAAAACATCTCTGCTCTCATGGAGCTTAGATTCTAGATGTTGAGGACAGACAATGAAGAAGGAAAACAAGTGATACTGTAGGTTTTTACTATGGAGGAAAATAAAGCAGACTAAGAGAAAAGGGCGTTTGTCTGGAGAGTGTGCCATGTCAGAGAGGGGAGACAAAGCTGCGCTGACGTGGTGCTCTTTGGGCAAAGACGGCAGGAGGTCAGGGCAGCCTGGACAGACCCCGGGAAAAGCCTTCCAGGAACTACCATGGGGCCGGTGAAGGCTGGAGCCGAGTCACAATGCAGAGGGCAGTGGGAGAGTCAGGAGGTGACAAGCAGCTGGGTCAGATGGTGCTTGAAGACCATGCTTGGGACCTTGCCTTGACACTGACAGCACTGAGAGCCACTGAGAGGTTCTGAGCTGAGGCATGGCAGGGGCTGGCTTATGTCTTAACAGGATCACCCCGTCTCTTGGGGTGAGAATGGAATGAAAGGGGAAGAGAAGAGGAGGGAGACCAGTTAGGAAGCACTAATCCGGGGAGAGAAAGTAGTCCTTGGACCAGGGTGGTATGGTGGAGGTCGTAAGAAAAGGTGGGGTTCTGCATGCATTTTGAGGGTAGAGCCAAGAAGCGCTTCTAAGATTTTGGGTATGGAATGTGAGAGAAATGGGGGCATCGTGCACAAACCCAAGGTTCTGGGGAGACCAACAGGATGAGCAGATGCTATTACTGAGATGGTACGGAGGGTGGGAGAAGGTTTGAGGAGGGAGGTCGGAGCTCAGTTGCAGACACGTTAAGTTAGAGGTGCCTGTTGGGCACTCAGAGAGGAATATCGAGTAGGCAGTTCAATAGCCAATTTGTCCAGTTCAAGTTCAAGGGGGAAGTTAGGCTGGAGGCACATATTTGGGAATCGTCATTACACAGACGTCGTTGAGTCATGAGACTGGAGATGATTTTATTTTCTCATGCAGCCCTTAGACTGCCACCATGAGGTAGATGCTGTTTCAATCCTCATTTCAAACAAGCTGAGCCCAGAAAAGTTTAAATATTTGGTTCAAAGTCATACAGTTAGTAACTGTATAAATTTAAATGGTCATTCTTATCTCAGTTCTCATCTGACAGTAAGTTGTTGTGATTATGAGTAAAGTATTTCTCTAGGTCTTAGTTTCCTTAAAAACAAAATCAGCTGGGTTGTGTGAGAATCTCAAGGCTCCACAGGGGCTCTCTTCAACGAGAAATGAACGCTCAGAAGGGAGGATTCAAGCATCTTCATCCAGGTTAAAGGGACATGTCTCTGCTTTCATCTGTGTTTACGTAAGATTTTATCTGAAAAAAAAAAAAAAGTACTTTTGTTGCCTATTTTTAAAAAGATTTTATTTATTTATTTGAGAGAGAGAGAAAGAGCATGAGAGGGGAAAAAGAGGGAGAAGCAGACTCCCTGCGGAGCTGGGGGCCTAATGCAGGACTTGACCCTGGGATTTCAGGATCATGACCTGAGTCAAAGGCAGTCGCCCAACCAACGAGCCACCCAGGCGCCCTCTCTGTTGCCTTAACAAGTTAGAGGAACTCTCTGGTCTAGGTAGACTCTATGACCCCTACCCACTCCAACAGTTCCATTTACTCACCCAACAAGCGATTAGCGTCTGCTTGTGCTGTTCTCCCTGTGCCCTGTGTTCTTAGGGTTCTAGCTCGGCGCTGAGATAGGAAAGCTATGGTGTTTTCTGCTTAAAATGTCAATAGGTGAGGAAGAGTAACTAAATATCTCTGTATCTAAGTGCAAATGTACTATCTTACCTTGTAATTGGCAGAAATTAAAAAATGATGTCTTGGGGTGCCTGGGTGGCTCAGTGGGTTAAAGCCTCTGCCTTCGGCTCAGGTCATGATCCCAAGGTCCTGGGATCGAGCCCCACATCGGGTTTTCTGCTCAGTGGGGAGCCTGCTTCCTCCTTTCTCTCTGCCTTCCTCTCTGCCTACTTGTGATCTCTGTCAAATAAATAAATAAAATATTTTTTAAAAAATGATGTCTTAGTGCTGCTGATTAGGAAAGAGGCCCTCAGGTGCTGCCAATAAAAATATGGACCTTTCTCCAAAATGTGCATATACCACCATGTCTAACCTTCTCCTCCCACACCACACTTCCTGGAAATCTGCACACAGAAACATTCTGCTTCTAGCAATTTATTCTATGGAAATAATCAGAGATGCGCCTAAAGATATGAATCTATTCGTAGCACTCATGTTTGTGAGAGAGGAAAAAAAGTAAAAACCCCACGAAATCAATAATAGGATTAAAAAATAGTACAGGGATATGTGATGATAGCCTATGCAGCCAAAAAATGCTCATATTTTGAAAGAAGGCTTAATGACGTGGGAAAATATTAAGTAAAAGAGAAGTAGATTTTGAGGGGTGCCTGGGTGGCTCAGTGGGTTAAGGCCTCTGCCTTCAGCTCAGGTCATGATCCCAGGGTCCTGGGATTGAGCCCTGCATACAGCTCTCTGCTCAGCAGGGAGCCTGCTTCTCTCTCTCTCTGCCTGCCTCTCTGCCTACTTCTGATCTGTCAAATAAATAAATAAAATCTTAAAAAAAAAAGTAGATTTTGAAAAAGAAGAGCAATGTGACTCCAATTTTATTAAAAATGTTTATATGCCGATTAAAAATCTAGAAGAGTATCAGTCTGGTAATAGTGCATACCTCTGGACAATGATGTTAAAATTAATTCCACGTTCCCCTTTGTGCTTTTCTGCGTTTCTAGACTTCCCATGATGTACGTGTCACTTCTGCATTAGGAAAACAAATGCAGTTAATATTGCTTTTAAAAGAGAAGAAAAGCAAGCTGTGGCAACATTTCATTTCATGCCCTTTGTCAGTTATTCCCAAGGACAAGAAAGTGGTGTTGCTCTTCCTGGCCATATGTTTCTGATAATGAGGAAGGTGTGGCAACTCATTGCCCAACATTACAAGAAGCCTTTGGACATCAGGGATTAATAAACTATGTTAGCTCCACGGGGAGATGGGGAAGTGACTGCTTTATAGACTTGGCTGGTAGCCAGAAGGGTGTTTCAACTTGGGTAGTGTGTTGGGGTTGATTTTCTTTGTTAGAACTGTAATTCTTTTTCAGATGTGGGTTAACAATGATCACTTCAAGGAAAGCATAGAAGTCTTGAGACTGAAGTTACAGACCTTTGGATAGTATGTAATTTTGGAAAGAAGTTAGTAACAATAATAATCTTCTTCCCTTTGTTTTTATAGGGACTCCATATAGGTTGTGCTGAAGTCTATTTTTTAAATGTAAATATTAAAAAGTAAAAATAAGGGGACGCCTGGGTGGCTCAGTTGGTTAAGCGGCTGCCTTCGGCTCAGGTCATGATCCCAGCGTCCTGGGATCGAGTCCCATATCGGGCTCCTTGCTCGGCAGGGAGCCTGCTTCTCCCTCTGCCTCTGCCTGCCACTCTGTCTGCCTCGCTCTCTCTCTCTGACAAATAAATAAAATCTTTAAAAAAAAATAAAAAGTAAAAATAATACTGGAATAACTGAATGTTCCATTCATAAATCAGCTTAAAACATGAAATTTAAGACCAGTGCCCCCAATTTTATTATAAAGCAAAATTATAATAACTTACTGTGACATAGCTTCTATTTCTGTTTTTTAAATATCCATTATACATATTTTTAGTTTTAATCATGAAAATGAAAATTTGTATTTCTTATGGTGCCTCACATGGTGAATTTTTTTATGTGTTGTATGGTATTAATAATTTCTAATTGTTGCACCCAAGAGTAGATGTGGCAAGTACTCAAATGTTAGCACACTAGCATCACATAATGTATGGAACTGTTGAATCAACTTTGTACACCTGAAACTAATATAACATTACATGTCAATATACTTCCATAATAAAAATGAAAAAAAGACTGCTGTATGATAAATTATGAATATTTATTTGAGTGCCTACGGTATGGTGTATTGGGGCTATTTTAGTGACTAAGACAAAGAAAGCCCCAGTTACCATGGACTCTGGATTCTAATAGATGGAGACTGAGAATTTCCAGGAGAAGGGTACTCATGAGTCCTGTTTGAGGAACTGAAGCACAGAGAGATCACATAACTGGCTCAAGTTCATCCCCCTGGCAGGTGTTAGAGCAGAGATCCTAATCCACACAAGCTATTTCCTGAACTTGTGTTTTTTGTTTTTTAAAAATTAACATATAATGTATTATTTGCCCCAGGGGTACAGGTCTGTGAATCGTCAGTCTTACACACTTCACAGCACTCACCATAGCACATACCCTCCCCAATGTCCATCACCCAACCACCCTCTCCCTCCCCACCCCGCAACGCTGTTTGTTTCCCGAGATTAAGTCTCTTACTGTTTGTCTCCCTCCTGATCCCATCTTGTTTCATTTTTTTCCCTCCCTACTCCCCACGACCCCCGCCCTGCCTCTCAAATTCCTCATCTCAGAGAGATCATATGATAATTGTCTTTCTCTGATTGACTTATTTTGCTCAGCCGAATACCCTCTAGTTCCATCCATGTCATTGCAAATGGCAAGATTTCATTTCTTTTGATGGCTGCATGGTATTCCATTATGTATACATACAGCATCTTCTTCCTTTTATTTTTTTGTCAGAGAGAGTGAGCGAGCACAGGCAGACAGAGTGGCAGACAGAGGCAGAGGGAGAAGCAGGCTCCCCGCTGAGCAAGGAGCCCGATGCGGGACTCAATCCCAGGACGCTGGGATCGTGACCTGAGCCGAAGGCAGCCGCCCAACCAACTGAGCCACCCAGGCGTCCCCATACAGCATCTTCTTTATCCATTCATCTGTTGATGGACATCTAGGTTCTTTCCATAGTTTGGCTATTGTGGACATTGCTGCTATAACCATTCGGGTACACGTGCCCCTTCAGATCACTATGTTTGTATCTTTAGGGCTAATACCCAGTAGTGCGATTGCTAGGTCGTAGGGTAGCTCTATTTTCAACTTTCTGAAGAACCTCCATACTGTTTTCCAGAGTGGCTGCACCAGCTTGCATTCCCACCAACAGTGTGGGAGGGTTCCCCTTTCTCTGCATCCTCGCCAATACCTCATCTGTTTCCTGACTTGTTCATTTTAGCCATTCTGACTCGTGTGAGGTGGTACTGGACTTGTGTTCTTAGCGATTGCTCCTAGAATCAGCAAAATGGCAGCCATTTATGATAAATGGGAACAGGAGAAATTCAGAGATTGTTTGCCTTCAAAAAGCCACTCAAACGTAACCGAATTATTTTAGTTCCTTTTCATTTCTTCTTTCTTCTGTCAGGTAGAAAAGCTGAATAAGTAGTATAAATACTTAAGGGGCAGATTGAGGGGTTGAAGAAAGAGGTTTCCAGCTGGCAAGCATGACAGGAAGGATTCACATCTGGGGCTGCCTGCTCCAAAGACCAAGCCCTCGATATCCAGCAGCCGCCAAGACCGTTGTAATGGCAGAGCTGGGCAGATGAGCGTGGCCTGCAGATAGTGAAGAGACTAGCCGAAGGGGGAGAGTGTATGTCGATTTGGGGGAAAGAGCAGGGTGTGACCCATGAAAGGTTTTAGTCTGGAAGAGGCATAGGGGGATCTAGTAAAGAAGTCCAGGAAGAGAAGAGGCAGCTCTTGGATGGGTTTTTTCTGACTCTGGCCAGATTTCCTGTATCTCCCACCACATGCCCCCCCTCAAACTTCTACTAGGTAACTGTTCAGTTTAAGTTCTTTCACATGCTCTTGACAACCTCACAGTGATTCTGCAGCAGAAACTTAGGGCAAGGGCCCTCTCCATTGAATGGATCTCCCAAAACAAGAGGTACTTTAACTACCTGAAGCTATGGTACCCTCCTGGCTATGTGGGGGAGATCCCCCAGCACTCGATGACTGGGTGGATGACAGCACCTCTCTCCAACCCTGAATTAAGTCCACGATCTCAGAGGTTAATAATCTACATCTTTCTTCAACCATTCAATCTGCCCCTTACGTATTTACTATTTATTCAGCTTTTCTACCTGACAGAAGAAATGAAATGAAAAGGAACTAAAATAATTGTTACGTTTGAGTGGCTTTTTGAAGGCAAACAATCTCTGAATTTCTCCTGTTCCCATTTATCATAAATGGCTGCCATTTTGCTGATTCTAGGATTTGTACCATATTAATGTTCATTAACCAACTTAGGAAAATAAAATTGAAATACATTGTACTTACCCTCCTCTAATTGGAATTAGTGCTAATGGGTTAAGATTTTAGGCATTTTAAAACACAGGGTGATCTGCAAATTACGCACCCAGTCTAGAAGAGCTTATATAGATTTTGGCAAATCATACAGCCAGTCCTCAACAGAATTATTGCCCTTTCAGACACTGGAACATTTTCCTAAATGGAAAGGGGATTCTGCTCTAAGGTTTCCTTTATGGTACTATGTAGGTGATGCCACACCAGGCCTCATTGTGCTAAGTGCAGATCCCCACTGGCCATGCTCCTCCACCATTTAACCTGGCCAACGTCCTTCTAGAGCCCACACCTGGGAAAGGGCACTTAGAAATGAACATTTTTTGCTACAAGAAATGGTATCTCTTTAAGAGGCATAACACTTTCCTAAGCTCAATTTTTTCCATTTCTCATTTCTTTCATTATTGAAGACATCCCTCCATCTGTTTAAACTCTGTATTTTTATTACTACTGAATTTTTTGTTACTGTATTTTTAAGATAAATTGTGTATTTTCCTAAATAATTTTTCCCAAAGGAAAAATCTATATATTTATTAAAAAAAAACCCCAAAAACCAAAGAAAAACCAACCCAGAAATCAAGATTTAAAGTTTATCTATCCTGATACGATGTCAGAATTAGATAGAAGCCAATCGTATTTCCCGTAAAGTAGGATACATTTCTACT
The DNA here is from genome assembly GCA_004024625.1 of Mellivora capensis. Classification (NCBI taxonomy): domain Eukaryota; kingdom Metazoa; phylum Chordata; class Mammalia; order Carnivora; family Mustelidae; genus Mellivora; species Mellivora capensis. The sequence continues at coordinate 12,207 of PISX010012850.1, forward strand.
CTCCCCCTCAATTCCTTGCTGCTATAGTAGAGAACTGTGGCTGCTCCTACTTTTGTAAATCCACTCACTCACTCTTGGTGATTCAGTATTTGCCAAATCAACAGCTCACTACACCTTCCTTTGCTTCGTTATCTGGGCCTGGCCCACGCAAGTGCTCTGTCAGCTGCATAATCACCACCACCATTACCACCGTTACCCCATTTAGTGTTTACCGCCACCCACAATCCATACACACAAACAACTGCCTCCCCTACACCCAACTATCCATGAGAGCCACTTAAATCACGTAAAGTATATTTTAGGTGAATAGTGTTAAGTTCTGAAGAGGGGGAAATAAAAAAAAGGAAGCATAGGTAGCATTTGTTACATAATTTTATAAACAGTGGCCAGAAAAAGCATCTGAGAAGGTAACATTTAGGAAAAGACCTGCTGTGAAGGACTGACATAATTCCAGGACAGCACTCCAGGCAAGGGGAAGTGTACATGCAAAGGCCCGGGGGCAGAAGTCCACCACCCTGCTGAGCAGCAGTGAGGAAGCCAGTGGGGCTCAAGAGGTGTATGGGAAAGCCACGGAGGATGAAGCCAGATCACAAAGGGCCTGGCAGGTGATAGGACTTTAAGTCTGTACTGAAGAACCTGGGAGATCCTGGAGGGTTCTGAGTAGAGAAATGACAGAACCTCACACAGATTTTAAGGAAATCACTCTGGCTGCTATGTTGAGAACATTCTGAAGAGGGCAAGGGAGGAATCTCTCAGGACACTTAAGGGACATGCCATTATCCTATATATTACAATCTGAGAAGATAAAAAAAAGAAATCGAGGGAAATTAAAATAGTCTCTGGTACTAAATTGATCAGTTTGTTTTCAGAGCAGTTCAACTCAACCCACCACCTCTGGTGACCGTGGCTGTGCAGACACTGGATGTACGAAATAAATGTCAGGACTGGTAACAAAGGTACACATGGACACAGAAGATAAAAATTTTTATTTACTTATTTAAATTTTCCTAAGATATAAAAAACAGGATGGTTTCCTCAATTACTGCTTTAGGTAGTGAGTAAAGGTCACAACAAAGAACAATAAACCCCAACTTTCTACAGCAGCTTTTTTTTTCCCTAAAGATAAAGTCTGTTTCCCTACATTCATTCACTTAGATGAGATACAAATCAGGTGTCTTTTAAAGTGCCCAAACTCATACCATTCCCATAACTGCAGATGGGAATCATAATGAGCAGAAGACTAACAGTCACTCAAATCCTTAAGAGTTCCTGGTTTCTGAGACAGGAAAAGGATTCTGCTAGTAAATGCTTGAACTAAATCCAGGCAAAGACGGTCTATGCCTTCATCTTCTGGTTCTTAGTTCATGAACATACTCCAAGACTGCTTCTTCAAGTCTGATTATGCGGTAATAAGACCTGAGAGTATTTTGCACAAGTCTGTTTTAAAGATTCCTAGATCAATGTCATTTGCTAATTTTCTATTCTACTATCTATACTTTTCTTCACTTCATCTGTCTTCTTTTCCTTCCACAAATTCCCAAGGACAATCCCTAACAAAACTATTAGTCCTAGTGTTCGGTTGGAGGTAAATTTATCCCAACAATCCTCAGGTTTGTGGATGTCTAGAGTGTAAATCTGTAAGAGAAGACCACAATGCTGCATTAGCACTTAGTATGAACTTTTTGGCACCACAAATAAACACATCAGTATAGAGAAGATAGTACTTTGTTACAGGATTTTAAGCAATGGGAAGCCCTTATTGTACCCCAAACTGTTTCCCAGTGTAGAAAAATCTACCATTATCTCCCGTGGTATCATCCAAGTTGCGTCCTAAAACCGTCCACTTGAGTGGTGCATGAATGCTGAGAGGCAACCATGCTATTTTTACTTCTATTTAGAAAGCTCTAAACCAGTTACACTGATCTAAAATCTGCCTCCTTTAACTCCTACCCTCCCGTTCTAGCTTTAGTCCTTGGAGCAATGTTTCTCAAAAGGTTGACAAGTCACCTTTGGGAAGGACAATTCCCTATTGTGCAGGGCTGTCCACTGCCTTGAAAAATATTTAACATACCTGGCCCTACTCACCAAATGGCTGTGGTGACCCCTCCCCAGTTTATTTGTGATAACCAAAAATACCCTATGCATGTGTAAATCTCCTTCCCATCCCTCCATAGAGAAGGGGATCTGGCAACCTAGATCTGCTCTGACCTAGAACATATTCCTTCTTCTCCACAGTAGTCCTGCAAATATATCAAGAAAGCCCCATGTCCCTGTCTTAGTCATTCCTAGGCTTATTAAGCATTAGCATCCTTCATTTTCCCAACTATTCTTTATTATATGGTCACAGATTTAAAATCATCATGATTTCCTTTTTTCCCAAACCTTAGAAGGCTATGTCCATCTTAAAAATATTGTGTCAAGGACTAGAGAGAAGACCACAAATGCCACTTAGAATTTTTTGGTGGGTTCCAAATATTCCTTACAGTATTTGTAATTTTCCTTGTAATTTCTGCCTTCCTCCACTAATATCCAGTGCTAATTAATTAAATACGGCTACACATCCATTATCCTGATCAGACAATCAACTGATGGTGACAACCCCCACAGAGTTATGAGCAAGACAAGATGCTGCGAAATTCTGAGGAGGAAAATGGTGAAATCTAGAGAATCCTGGAGAATAACCAATTCCTGCCTTTAGATTTCCTTGTGAGAAGAGCAATGAAGGTGATACGGCATGGGGTTTACTTTATGGACATTGGATTTTAGTTTCCTTCATACTGCTATGCAAATCTGACTTACACTGATAAGTAATTTGCAATAATCTGTATAAAACAGATCATCTACATATAGGCTAACATGTTTTTGGATCTATCTGAAGAAAATAAAAGTAATGCTGATACAAAGCTAGAGTCCATGTACAAGCAATCTATTTCATTAAGCTTAGATCTGGTTCATTCATTTTACAAAAGTCACTAATGTAGATTCACAATATAAGCTTACAGGTGCTGGTTGGGTATCCTGAAATCCCTCTATCTAGACAGAACTCTGACATGTTAGCACTTCATGTCTTTTCTGGCCTTGGTTGCTAATGCCAGGGGACCCAAACTTATGAACGATTAGTTTGCTAACTACCATATGCATCACTGAAGCTGGCATAGTAAAAATGTAGTTATGTTGATCAGTTTGCTTTCAGAGCAATTCAACTCAACCCACAACCTTCAGACACTGCTGAAAATTTTCCAGACATGAATCAGAAGAAATTCCAGAAACATCAAAGGAAAAAAATAAATCTAGGTCTAGTTTTATGAGACTGACATGCTGCCTACTGCGCCAAGACGACACTAGCTTTAGTTTTAAAGTATTTCTCTAAAATAATATAGCTAGCTTTCTTAGATGACATATTGGCAGAGGAGAGGGGATGGTTCAAGGTAGCACAAGTCAAGTAGTTGCATTACGAAGTACCTTGCTCGGTAAACACAGAGGCTGTTTTGTTTAAGTAATTTTTACAAATTTATACCAAGGAAAAATAAGGGGAAAAAGTAAGAAAAAAGTCCAACCTGGTGGGCCAGATGGGCTCCTACAGCAGCCAGGGCAGCGTAGTAGGGTGCCGTCTGACCACTGTTCACTCCCACCAGGCTCAGAGCCCCCAGCATTGCCACACTGAAGCCACTGAGCCACCGCTTGGTGTTTTCATGGAACCGCAGGGCCGTGGACTTAAGACCAATCAGGGCATCATCTCTTTTGTCCTAACACCAGAAAGCAGTAAGAAACTGTCCAGTTTTTATTGACATGCTATAAAACTCACCATTTTGGTTGTATAACCATCACTGCAATCTAATCCCGGAAGAAAGTGGCCTTCAAAGGACATAAGCTGTGAAAGCCGACTAACCCAGAGACGCAGGCTGATTAGCAACGAATGCGCAGGCCAATCAGCAACGAATGCGCAGGCCGAATGGAAGTTAAGTGTCCCTGCTGAGATTCTTCCAGCTCCATTTCCACACGTCCTTTTTCTTTTTTTTTTTTATTTTATTTTTTCAGTGTTCCAAGATTCATTATTTATGCACCACAAGCAGTGCTCCATGCAGTACGTGCCCTCCCAGGTGGTGGGTATTAAGGAGGGCACATGTTGTATTTCTTATGACCCCCCCCAGTGACTCTTAACTACATACTGACTACATTCCAAGTAAAACTCAAGTCTAATGGTTCCCATGGCTTCTCCTTATCTTAGAGTTCTCTAATTGCAACAACTTCCTGTACATTTTAGTTTCGATCTTGCTACAATCACAGATGCAGAAAAATCTTCAACTGCCACTTACCCACATCCTTTCACGTCTCACCTCTAGCTCAATTTATCCCTTGCCTCTCCCATCAAATCTCTGCTGTTTAAGCAGAGCTAGGTTTTGGTGATACACTCACATCCAGCTAACTGATCGCCTCCAGCAATTTAATTTCTAAGCATTTCAACATACTGTGGTGCTTATAGTCCCGTGTTATCAGAGGCCGGTGCTAAGCTCCGCACTGACCTGCAGGCAGATCTGCAGATCCTATCTGATAGGCTATCTCAGCACCAAATCGAGGTAATGAGTGTGGGGTTAGTGTATGTTTTTCCTTTCATACTGTAAGCTCAGAGGGGAGTCTGCTCCTCTCCCTCGCTTTGCCCTGCCCCCGCCCCCGCCACTCATATACACTCTAATAATCTTTAAAAGAAAACAATAACAACAACAAAAGTATTCACATGCCTGGCATGTAAATACTATTTAAGTGGTTGTAAATAAGAGTTGATCTCTTATTTGGTAAACACATATACACATGAAATAAAAATATTTTATTGGAGCCAAGGAAGCGTGAATGATTTTCTTTTCAGAAGAAAAAACTTTCCCTTTAATGTGGGGTTCATAAAGTTCTTAAATGGCAACAATAACTAAACCAAAGTTAAGAAAAAAAGATTTTTTTTTACCTGGTGGGCATAGATAGTATCATATATTAGAGTCCACATAATTCCAGAAAAATAAAGAGGCAGGCAAACAGATGGATCACAGGAGCCCTTGATAGCAGACCATCCAAGTAATGCTCCCCAATTAAAAGTCAACCCTACAAGTGGTGACACAGAGAGGACAAGTCTAAATGCACTTCAGACTCCCAAAAGGGGGGAGGGGCATCAACACATAGTAAGTACTTCTAGGCATTAGGCTCTGTGCACTGTATTCTATGTCTCTTCCTGAAATTCTCTCAGCTATCCGTGGTGGTGACTAGCTACACTGCACAAAAAAGGAGACAGGCTCAGAGAGGTGAACAGACAATTAAAATAACACAGGTAACAGAAAGAATAATGTCACCTTGATAGACAGGGGGTCTTGTGAGAACATTTACCCTACCTAGTATGGTGCCTGGAGCAGTCAATGAGCAGTAGAAGCTCGGGTTTCAACTCAGACCTACCTGAGTCAAAACCTTGTGTTCTTTCATTTATGACTTGACTTCCCCCACACGCTACAGAAACAAGAGTGTAGGTGGGTACAGCCCATCTTCTCTGAAGACTATCAACAAACACCTCCGTGTGAACAGCTCCTCAGTCTGCTCGTGCGGCCCTTCGGACTAGACACTGAACTGCCTGCTGGACGTTTCCACCTGCAAGTCCCTCAGGTACCTCAGTGGGTACCAGTGGGTCCCACGTGTCTTGTCTTCTTTTATTCACTAAAAAAGTAGCTCAAACAACTAGAATAGTTCTAGGAACACTCTAGCTTATTCTAGGAGTAGGTATTTTTGTGACCTATTTACCTTCGGCTCCCGATGCCAACAAGTATGTATGGAATAGCCGGGATATACCAAGGGCTATGCTAGACACTGGGCCCTCCACATGCGAAGAGAGCTTTATCTGTCAGGCATTTACAATTTACAACTGGGAGACAGAGGCAGCCCTCAGCATCTTCTCCTTTAGTTACTGCCAGTGAAATGAGTAAGTGCCACACCGGAGCGCTGTGGGAGCTGGAGGCAAGACTGGCTTACTTTCTCCTTGAACATCTAAGGAAGGCGTCACAGGAATGGGCTAGCTAAGCTTTCACATACTAACCCCAGTTCTTTTGCCTGACTGTGCTTTCTACCCCAACCCCCCAAGTCCTCAGGGCATCCAGGTCGGTAACTTAAAGAGAAGGGTAGGGTCCAATCAGTTAATTTTTTTCTTCATGATATACCTTGATTTTTAAAAGAGCATTTCCAAAAGTAACAATGGTGAGAATCTTAGTAAGTATGCAAAATTTCTTAGACAATAAAAAATGGCTAATTGCCCTCCCTTAAAATATGAAAATCTATTCTTGGTTTAGAAAATTTCATGACCGACTTTTTATCTCTGCCACATCAGACACATACACACACACAAAAGTACAAGTTTGAGGGTATTGAAGGAAATACTTGTAGTTATTTCAACCTTACCCAGGGCTAACTGAGGCCAGTATGTAATTCTTTTCATTAGTGGGTAGGTGATGATAAGAAGCAGGGATGCTGCTCCCAGAGCTATACTGAAATAAAAAAAACCACTGAAGATTAGTATCACCATCTCTTAGAAATGCTAAAGACAATGGTAGTAACACTAATTGGAAAATGACTTTTCTTAAGTTATAACTTTTGTTATGTAAAATTATTTTCCTAGACTTAAGTTAGGATAAAAGATGATTAGAAAATATTTTAAGTGTTACAAAACAATGGAACAAAGTAATAATACATACAGTGCTTTCATGTATTAGGAGCTATTCTGTTTTATATTAGTTAACTCATTATAGTCTTCACCAAAAAACCTAAGAGGCAGACAGTTTTATTCTACTTATTTTTTGCAGATGAGGACACTAAAGCACAAAGAGATTAAGTAATTTGTTGACTATCATACAGCCAGGCAGTAGCAGGGCTAGGAGGATGGCTCTAGAGTCCAACTTGATACCCACCAAATGCTACTGCCTCTCTAAATGTTGTTTTCAACATTAAGACAGCTAATAAACGGAAATGTCCCAACAGAATTAAGAGTCCAGATCCCCCTCCTGATATGCACAATGGGTGTTAACTTCTCTAGGAGAAGATAGAGCATCTATAAAAGGGTAACAGCATAAGGTGTTCTTAGGTTTCTCCCAGCTCACCCAACACCATCCTTCCAGGAAAAACCTTCTAAAAGCATTTTCATGTGATGCTGTCAGGGCAAAGTATGTAACTAAGTCTAGCCTCTATAAAGTGACACTAATTTTTTGTCTTGTTTTCCTCATTTATATACTTTGTAAGGAGCCATCTGATGCACAAAGTTTAATTTGGTCTCTATTTAAGAGATATAGGAATGAATCCTTCCATTTTTCCCCCTCTGTCATCGATTATAAGCATGACTCTAGGAAAGACCTGGTTAATATTTTTGCAAAATGAGTATAATCACTTCTATCTAACTAAGAGACACTGTCAGGATAAATAAAATTATACATAATGGTATATGTACACATCCATGTATGCATTTGGAAAAGCTATGAAAGTGCCATGTGTTTCTTGGGGAACACATAATGTAAGTATAACCATGGTTCAGAATAAATTAAATGCTGATCTTCTCATTCCTTTGGCAGAAAACATTCTTGGTTTTACAACATGTGGTGATTTCTTTATACTTGCTAACTTACAGATGCTCCATTAGGTAGCCAATAAGTAATTTTGTGATAAAGATATTTCAATTTTATTTATTCCTACTTTCTCCATTTCAAAAGACAGAGATTTTATATGTGACTCTGAAAAACAAATTTACTATACCTGTAGTAATTCAGACACAGAAGAACACCCAGTGCCAATGTCAGCTGTCCCCCGAGGAAAAGAAAGGATCGAAAAATTGAAATGTCTCCAGCAGCTATTGGGCGATTTGCTGTTCTTATAACCTTAATAAATAAAAACACAAACCTTAGCCTCATGTAATGGTTTAATCATGGATTTAAACATGTAATGAAGAGAACGGCCCAAGGCAGGCACTAAGACAAAAATATGACTAAAATGTGAAATCAACATTGGAAGCACTGCCATAAATCAAAACTTCGTATTCAAAACAGCTACGAAACGCACTAAAAATTCCCCACCACTCATTCCCCTTTCTTTCCATCTCCCATTTCTGAATACACAAAACAGAGCAACTTCCTCATCTGGCTAGTTAGGTACCCAGCTTATTAGCAAGTATATGTTTAATTTCCACAGAGAAAAAAGAGAGACAACAATAATGGCAATTCTCAGGAAAGAGGAAACTGCAGTGAATGTTTTGATTACAGGAAGCACTGCAATCAGCAAATGTAAATAAAGAAAGAAGACAAAATTATCTGGGTTTGAAAACGGGAGTCCTTTTGCCAGGCTATTTAAGGATGGGTCTATAATCTAATATTAATTGTACCCAAATACAAAGGGCAGACTAAATATAAGAATATGAACAGACAGAGCCATTATATGGACAAATAAGATACATTAGTTGTTCTTTTCCTGTCTAAAAATCATGAAATGTGACTATTCTAAACTGAAGCATAAAAAAAGAGCATAACCAAAATTTTCAACATTGTTAGAACTCAGGATCTGGGTTCCAAGAGCCCACCATGTGAGTCTGTTCCATCACCTACCGGCTGTGTGAATTTTAGCAAATTACTTAACCTCTCTTGGACTTAGGTTACTTACCTGTTAAAAGAAAAACAGAAGAGAGAGGGAAAAGAAGAAAAGAAAGAGATAATAAGAGCACTGCCTCATAGAGTAAATGCAGTATCTAAAAAGCACATAAGTATGCAATAAATGTTAACTATTGTGGTTTTTATTTATATCAAGGGTTATTAGCAAACTATGGCCTATGGGCCAAATCCAGCCTACTGCCTATTTTTATATGGCCTGTGAGCTAATAAGAATAGTTTTTACTTTTTTAGGCAACTGAAAATCAGTTAAAAAAAGGGTACTGTATTATGACACATGAAAATAATATCAAATTCAAGTTTCAGTGTCCAAAAATAGAATTCTATTGAAACAGAGATATACCCATTTGTTAACATATTGTATATGGCTGCTTTCATGCTTTCTATTCATGGCTGAATAGAATCAAATAGTTGATTCTATTGCAACAAAGATGGTATGGCCCACAAAGACTAAAATATTTACTATCTGTTCTTTACAGAAAAAATTTGCTGACCCAGTTCATTGCATGGTTCACTGTGCAATACACAGTTTGTCAAAAACTGCAATGACCCACCTTGGTTAGACTGCCAGACCTGGATCTTTTATCTCTGAATCGGTCCCTATAGTTTTAGTTAGAAATATATTATGTCCTGCATTTGTTTTAGATTATTATGATTATTCCAGCTAGCACGTGAGTGCTTACAATATGCCACAATTCTAAGAGCTATGTATGGATCACATCATTGAATCCTCATAACAACACTGACTTTTAGCCACTCACAAGTTCTTGCCATCTCTGTTTTAGCAGAGGCTTGGTAACTTCCCAAATCTGGATGGTAGGCAGCACCGTCTGTCTAGTCCCCCTGACCACACTACTAACCACAGATTAGACCGCTCCTTCAGTACTGATAACCACCTGGCTAACTGTGAAAAGTGAAAAAAAACTAGCACTCCATCAAAACACTAAAAATGATATGATGATTAAAACATATTCTATGTGGTTTTTAATGAAACCATTTGCTTATAGCTTATAAAACTATATCACTGGGGCACCTGGGTGGCTCAGTCAGTTAAGCATCTAACTTCAGCTCAGGTCATGATCTCGGGGTCCAGGGGCTGGAGCACTGCACAGGGTTCCCTGCTCAGCGGGGAGTGTGCTTGTCCCTTTCCCTTTGCCCCTCCCCGACTTGTTCTCTCTCTCTGAAAAAAATTAAAAAAAAAATAAAATAAAACTAAATCATTAATGCTTGTATGTTGAGATTATTGCAATGTTTATGGACCTAATGTTTATCACATGGTTGGCAGATTATACACAAAATCAACAGAACACACTTAACTCGCACCTGAATAACAATTTGCTTATCATTTAATATATTAGCAATTTACTTATTATCTAACATACTAAGCAAAACCCTGAGCCACAAACATATCGCTAATGATATATAGTCCTTAAGAAACTGTGATAAGCATACAACTTAGCCAAGCTTTTTAACTTATCCTTTAAAATGCAAAAATCTGGTGTGTTTCTTTATAATAATAACGAACTATCTGAAAGGGAATTAAGAAAACAATCTCATTTACAATTGCAGTAAAGAATAAGATATCAAGAGACAAATTCAACCAAGGAGGTGAAAGACCTGTATGTTGAAAACTACAAGAATTAAAGACACAAGTATAGGGGCGCTTGGGTGGCTCAGTGGGTTAAGCCTCTGCCTTCGGCTCAGGTCATGATCTCAGGGTCCTGGGATCGAGCCCTGTATCGGGCTCTCTGCTCAGCAGGGAGCCTGCTTCCCCCTCTCTCTGCCTGTCTCTCTGCCTACTTGTGATCTCTGTCAAATAAATAAATAAAATCTTAAAAAAAAAAAAAAAAAAGACACAAGTATATGGAAAGATATTTCATGCTCATGCATTGGAAGAATTCATATTGCTAAAATGTCCATACCTCTCAAAGCAATATAGAGAGTCAATGCAATCCCTACCAAAACTCCAAAAGCATTTTTCACAGAAATAAAATGTTCCTAAAATTTGTATGGAACCACAAAAGACTCCGAGTAGCCAAAGCAATCTTGAGAAAGATGAACAAAGCTGGAGGCATCACACTTCTTGATTTCAAACTATACTACAAAGCTACACTAATTAAAACAGTATGATTTTGGCATTAAACAGACATATAGATCAATGAAACAGAATAGAGAGCCCAGAAATAAACCCACACATTTATGGTCAACTGATTTATGACAAAGGAGCCAAGACTATACAACAGTGAAAGAACAGTCTCTTCAGTAACTGGTGCTGGGAAAACTGGAGAGCTAGAAGAATACATCTGGGATGCCTATAAACAGTACACCCAAAATGAACTCAATAGGGCTTAAAGACTTGCAGAAAAGACCTGAAACCATAAAACTCTTAGAAGAAAATATAGCAATAAGCTCCTAGACACAGGTCTTGGCAATTTTTTTGGATCTGACAGCAAAAGTAAAAGCGACAAAAGCAAAAATAATGTGGGACTGCATCAACCCAAAAAGCTTCTGCACAGCAATGTGGACCATCAATGAAATGAAAATCAATCTACTGAATGGGGGAAAACATTTCTGCAAATCACATATCCAATAAGGGATATATATATATATGTATGTATACACACACACACACACATATATATATCTCCAAATATATAAAGAACTCCTGTAACTAAAAAAAACAAAAAACAAAAATCCAAATAAAAAAATAGGCAGAACACATGAATAGACATTTTTCCAAGAAGACATACAGATGGCCAACAGATGCATGAAAAGATGCTTAATATCACTAAACATCAGAGAAATGCAAACAAAACCACAAGTATCATCTCACACCTGTTACAATGGGTATTAACAAAAAGACAAACAGGATGTGAAGAAAAGGGAATCCTTGTGCATTATTAGTAGAATATAAACTGTTGTAACCACTGTGGAAAACAGTATGGCAGTCCCTCAAAAAAGTACAAGTAGAACTATTGTATGATCCAGAATTCCACATCTGGGTATTCATCCAAGGAAAATGAATATATTAATTCGAAAAGATATATGTACCCCCATGTGTCACTGAAGCATTACCTAAAATAGCCAAGAGATGGAAACAATCTGTCTGTTGATGGATGAATGGATAAAAAAAACTATGGCACACATATACATATACACAAAATACTATTCAACCATTAAAAAAAATCTTCCCATTTGCAACAACATGGATGGATCCCAAGGGCATTATGCTCAGTGAAATAAGTCAGACAGAAAGACAAACACTATACGACCTCTCTTACATGTGGAATCTAAAACAAACAAAACAAACAAAAACTCAAACTTATTAAAAAAGAGAACAGGTTGGTGGTTACCAGAGGTAGGCCTGGGAGGAGCGGGGGCAGGAAAAAAATGGGTGAACTGATTTGTTTTCTTTCATTTAAATAAACTGAACAAAATTTTTTAAAAAAGGAATTAATCTTAAAAAAGAGAGAAGCACATAACATTTTAAGTCATGTTAGCAAAACCTCCTCAATAGCTATAAAACACTCATTTAAGAGCTTTGTTATATGTGTATATAGAATCTGGACTTTCCTAATCGAGAAAAATGTCATAGGGGAGATAAAAGGTATCTCATCAGTAATCTTTTACCTAAGGAGAAAAAAAAAAATCACTTCAGGGGAAACTAAAATGGTCATATTTTGTTAATTATAAATTGGTTGATTTGAATATATTATTTTTTTAATTAACATTTTTCTTTTGAGATAATTGTAGATTCAAATGCAGCTTTTAAAGAATATCTTGGCATTTTAAAAAAATATAAAGATCCCACGTACCCTTTATCCAGTTTCCCCCAAGAGTAACATCTGCAAAACTTTACAGTTCAATAAAATATTACAACCGGGATTTTGATATTAGCTGCTCTAAACACGTTCAATAATTATTTTGAAGTGATACATACCAGCAGCCTCAATCATACAGTTATGCAGAATGAACAACTGACCAGGGTTATGAACCCCAAATCAGGAAAGTGTACATCTCCTGGCATGAAGCAGGGGGGCAGAGGGATGTGTTCAGCATGCAGTTCCTGCCACCTGCCACAACCCTATCCTCCAGCCACACACAAACCACATCCGGCAGTTGTTAAGCTTTATACTTTATCTCACAGCCACACCTCTGTATCTGCTGTTCCCTCTGCCCAGAGTGACCTTCACTCTCCAGCCCACCTTCTTCCTGCCATCTTATTCTGACACAGTTCAGTCACTCCCTGGAAAGTTCTCTCTGCTCCCTTTGGCTGAGGTAGGGGGTCTTCAGTTAAGTTCCCCTGCAGACATCATTCTCACAACAGTGCTGCCAGAGTGTAGCTATGAAACTGTGAGGTCAGGAATGCTGTCCTTCATCCACACAATCTTCCTAAAGCCTGTCACTGTGTCTCACACACAGCAAATATTTAATGAATGTTTTTTTGAATTAAAAAAGACATTGTGGTACTGTTCTTATAAACTAAAAATCGGGGGCGCCTGGGTGGCTCAGTGGGTTAAGCCTCTGCCTTAGGCTCGGGTCATGATCCCAGGGTCCTGGGATCGAGCCCCACATCGGGCTCTCTGCTCGGCAGGGAGCCTGCTTCCTCCTCTCTCTCTGCCTGCCTCTCTGCCTACTTGTGGTCTCTGCCTGTCAAATAAATAAATAAAATCTTAAAAAAAAAAAAGTTAAAACAAACAAACAAACAAACAAAAAACTAAAAATCGTTACAGGTGTGTCTTGCTAAAGGAAAATTCAGACCAGCATGAAAGGCAAACTCGGGATGATTATTCACTTCATATATATGTATATAAGATTATTCATTTTACATAATTCAGCATGGGTTTCTTTTAAATTGAAAGTTTACCTGATTGGGGCGCCTGGGTGGCTCAGTGGGTTAAAGCCTCTGCCTTCAGCTCAGGTCATGATCCCAGAGTCCTGGGATTGAGCCCCGCATCGGGCTCTCTGCTCAGCAGGGAGCCTGCTTCCTCCTCTCTCTCTGTCTGCCTCTCTGCCTACTTGTGATTTCTGTCTGTCAAATAAATAAAAAAAAAAAAAAAAAAAAAAAAGATTCTTTCCCCCTTCATCCCCCTCTACCAACTTGCACTCTCTGTATCTTTCTAAAATAAATAAACCCATAAAATATTCTTTAAAAAAAAAAAAAAAGTTTATCTGATTACTCAAGCATTTAATGAATGATCTTACACTTGTTTGTGGCAGAGTTGCTAGGATAAAAGGCAAATAAGATGAACGTTTCCCTTGAGAAAATAACCGTTGAGGAAGAAATAATTACACACATGCATTGGAATATGCATAGAAAATAATCCGGAGAAATATAATGCATCAAACTGTTAAGTGAAGTTTCTCTGGGGGTTTGGGAGAGCAGATAAGAAAGACTTGCACTTTCTACACTTTCTATTTCTGTACTGTCTGAATTTTTCAGATTAAACATGTACTATTTTTCCAAAGAGAAAAAAATGAATAAAATTACATTTTTTAATGAAATAATTTTAGCAAACACTAACAGGGGCTTCCTTGGCTTATTTAAATGCAGATTTGATTTATAGAAGAATAGTCGCAACTCCAGTATATATCTCAAAGGAAAGAACAACAGTCCTCTTGGATGCACAAAGGTTCAGGATGATCTTTTCACTTTGCTCCTAATGTCCTTACCTTGGCCTTCTAAATTCATTTTGTAAAAATGAAGTACACGCCCTGCCTGCCTGGCTGCTCTTGTGTGGAGAAAGGGGGTGTGCCGCACTGTGCAATGCCAGCCACTCAACTGAAAAATGGCACTCCTCATGCTGGATTTCAGCGAGTCCACTAAAGATCCCTTGCCTTCTGTGGACTGCAAAAGTGATGCCACCATGTCACTGTGCAGAATTGAGAGGAGGCTCCCTATTCCTTTCCAGGAAGAAACTACCTTTTTATCATAGTCCCGGTCCCACATGTCATTAATAGTACAGCCTGCTCCGCGCATCAGAACAGCTCCAGTGCCAAAGAGGGATAACATGTACCAATCTGGAAAACAACCTGGTTCGGCTGCTAACCCAATGCTCCAAGTACATGGCAGATACAGCAGCCAGGTGCCTAAGCAAAAATAAAAAGACAAAAAAGGTACATATTCGAGTTAGTCAGCCATCTTCATTCGTTCAAACATTACATCCCCAAGAAGAAAAGTACACAAAATCAAAAGCACATGACAAAACTGGGAAAATACATGAACAACTTGTATCACAAAGGACTCTTTGGCCCTATGTAGGGTTCCTAGAAACTGAAAAGAGATCAATACTGCAATGGAAAAACAGACTAAAAGGATTATAGAAGTTCACAGAAAAAGAAATACAAATGATTCTTCTTTATATGAAAGATCAACTTTCAGAAATACACATCAAAATGACATTGAGATAACATTCTCCATACACACCCTTGGGAGTGAGATATGCACACACTGCCCGTGAGGTTACAAAGCAGTCCACCCCTATGGAGGGCTACCAGACTATTGTTACCGTGCATGTGCACTCCCCCACTCCAAACACATACATCTGAATGTCAGTATGTTCACAGGCCATGCCAGGGAGGACACAGGAATAACGGATACTTGCCTTTGGGGAAGGGAACTGGGTGGCTAGGAGACAGAGGAGGAAGATTTAGTTTTCTTTCACTCTATACCTTTGCACTTTTTGAATTTTGTATCATATGCACATATTACCTGCTAAAAAAAAAGTTAGCAAAACTTTCTTCTGTTGTTAGTACAATAAAATAAAATTGTCTTGTGGGAAGGTGGACATAAACCTACTGTTTTTTAAGTATTTTGCCATGTAGTGCCAATGCAAATGACATTAGTTCTTGGTCCTTAGCCTATAAACTAGATGAAATTAAGCTAAAACCAAATAGATTGTACAGAAAAGAGATTTCACATGTAAACTTTGATATTCCACTTTCAAAAGAAAGTCTTTCAACAAGTGTTTGGAAATGGTGCCTATTACGATAAATTCTGGGCTTTACTTCCCAATTTAGACACATCAGAGAAAAAGGAGATGTGGCTAAGATGAGATCCTATACAAAAACGGCTGAATGACAAAGTGCTTATAATCATATTTAAATTTTGTAAGTTCAAGTTTTATTCATTTACAGGTATTTATAAAGCATATACAGGAACTGAGAATACAGCAGTGACTAAGGGAGAGAGGCTTCTAAATGAAAAGGAAGAAACACAGTTAAACAAACAGTAACAATAAAATAGATCAATTCAAAAAAAGGGCAAATGCAGCGTCCTTCAAAGCTATAAAACAGTGCCACCCAAGTCAATGGGGGAGGGACCAAGGAGGACACAGCAGAAAAGGCAGTGAGAGACTGAAAACAAGCAAGGGCCAGTTCAGACTCGAATTCAGGTTCAGGAGTGCTGGACAGATTCCTATTTGGTGTGTCCCATATAAAACAAAAGCAACAACAGCTAACACTGCCTGAAATGTTAGCTACTGTTCTAAATGCTTTACACACACAAATTCATTTAATTCCCCCACCACACCCTTACAGAGTGGGCACTAGTACTGTTCCTGTTTTACAGATGAGCAAACAAACTCACAGAGAGGTTAAGTGTTTAACTACTTCCTTTTTCCTGGATCTACCAGTATAGCTCAGAGGGACAGACTGACCCTGCCCTGATAGAAGCAAAAGAACACCAGTCCAAAGACATGATTTTCCTGGTGCAACTAGAACTGAAGGGTCTATTTTAAGAAAATCCTGGAGAGAAAAGAAGTGCAGTCACCTATAGCATTTTTGCGTCAGCAACAACATTTCCTTTGCCATTAGTCTACGTTATAGGAACTATATTCATTTATATAGAGGAATCTGTAGAGCACCCCCATGGATGAAGGGGGGGCTTCCTATAATGAAGGGAAAAGTGAGACATTCGGTTTTGATGTCTGCCACTAAGAAATGGAGTGATGCCAGACACTACAGTACACTAAACTTTAAGGTTTAGTCTTCTTCATATATAAATGAGAGGAAAGACTGTCTACCTCTCAGAACTATTATTAGCAAAGGAAACTAGTGATAATGAAAATAAAAACAGTAAGAGCAAACATGTAACTGTTACTATGTCCCAGGTGCTGTCATGAAACACTTGATTCTCATGACAAACCTATGAAATAGGCAGAGTTTTTATGATACCCACTTAACAAATACAAAAACTGAAGCACAGAGGAAGAAGTAATTTGCCCAAGATCACAAAGGCAAAAAGTGGCAGAGCTGAAATTTAAACTCAGGTAGCCTGGCTCTAGTCTGTCTCAGGCCAGTGCTATCACTCAGTATACCTAAATCTCCACATATACTTAAGTTCTTATGGCTCCTCTGCAATCCTGATTCTCAGCCACAGTGCTTCCCTCTCTTCCCTACAGCACTTTTGTTATTCTCTCGTCCGTGAAGGATTCAGAGATGACAAGAATGCAAACAGGTTTCAGAAAGAAATGTCTGTTGTAGAAAAAGGAGAAATTCTCTGGGAGATGAAATAAAATGAACAAGTTCTGAGAGGTGGTGGGCAGACCAAAAAGCCTATGAAAATGGAACCTAAGATTCTTTACTAATTACATATTATCTTCCAGACAATATAATCACCCATTAGTGGAGTAAAACAAAAATTACACCAATTTAGTGTAAAGAGTGCCACCTGCTGAAACTTTCTGAAATACCGTAGTTTGTGACAATTTGAACGAAGTTGTAATCCATTCTGAAAAACAATGAATTCCACTTTGATTTATAAAAACGAGATCCAATTTCAACAAAGTAAAACAATGAACATAAAATTACCCCATGAAAGAATAATTTAAAGAAACATCAAACCTGCAATTCTACTGTCCATTTATTGTCCCTGGCATATAGCAGGGGCTGAAAAAATGTTTGCTGAATGAATGATAACATAGTACTATTAGTAAATTGTCTAAAAAACCCTGCAATCATCATCTTATTTAGAACTAAAGCATGCAGGCTGGTATCTCCTTAAGATACGGAACTATTAACCTAGTCTTCTTTAATTCTCACTAATGCCTAGTAGTTCTTGAGCACTTACTACAGCAGGCACTGTTCTAAGGACTTCACACACACATATATAAATGAATTCTCATGACAACCTTATAAAGTCAGTACTACTAGTATCTTCATTTTATAGATGAGAAATGAAGAGGTCTGGTTCCAGACCTTTATTCATAACCTCTTAGTGGCCAGTCTCGCATTATGTGGCGGGGTGGTTTGGCCACTCATGTAAAAGCCAGAGGTTTACGGAAATGGGAATAAGGCGGCTGGTGATCTGTCCTGGAGGCGTGCAGGCCTATACCGCCGCTCCGCGACCCAGGCCCCAAAGCAGAATTACGGTTACGCTTCAGAGAACTGGGCTTGGAAATTTCCGCCTATCAACTTCTATCTGGCCCCAAAATGCAAGGGGTCAGATGGCAGGGCGGTACTTTTAATCTGCTTTTGTAACTTAATAGCTAAGTGTTGTAACACTTAGTGCTCTGATCCCAAATACGTGGTGCATAACCTAGAACACCATAGCAAGACCGAACTCGGGGTCTCGGCCGGGCAGAGCGGGACTGACGGCATCCGGGCGTCCGGATGGCTCTCCACGCACTGCCCGGCAAACGCCTTCGCTAGACGGCCTGCAGCTCCGGCTCCGTCCTCGCTCCGACTGTGCGTCCTGGTCCACTCTGATCCAGCCCGGCCTCCCAGGCGTTCCTGCACCACGCGCCCTTCCAGGTGAGCTCCCGTCCTGGGCGCTCCAGCTCTCCGCCCCGCGTCTTTGCGGAACACTTCCCGCCCCGCCGGGATTTCCCTTCTCTTCGGCAGCACCCCCTGTCCTGCGAGGGTCAGTCTGCTCCCCACACGTCCTAGCCTCGGAGCCCCCCGCGAGCTGCTCTCTCCACCGCCGCACGGCCCACTGCGCACGCCGCGAGCTCGACCCCTGCTGTCCCAGCCATCAGTCTCCTCCAGCCAGGCCAGGCGTCCTGCGGCGGGACTTCCCCCGGGCCCTCCCGTCCCGGAGGCCAGCGGCGCGGGGGAGCTCGTCGGCCACGACCGCCAGGCTCCGCGAGGGGCGCGGGATGGGGACGGCTCGTGAATGCGGCGCGCGGACCGCACGGAGAAGCTAGTGGCCGTTGCGCCCGTCAGTCCGTCTGTCCGTCCGTCCGCTGGGGGGTTGGGGGGTGGAGGGTGAGGGGCGGGGGGGGGGAGCTCCGCGACGAGAGACCGAGGGCGGAGCTACAGGCCGCAGGCGTCGTCTTAAACGGGGGGGCCGGAGGTCACGGGGCCACTGCGAGCCCCCAGGCGGGCCGCGGGCGCTGAACCCGCCGGACTCCACCGAACCGAGTCGTCGTGTGGCGGGCGGCGCCGGGACGCGGCACCGGGACTCGGCGTCCGGTCTGCGCCCCCCGGTGCGGCTCCGGCGGCCGGCTCTGCGCTTACGGCCGCGGGCAGCGCACACGACGCCGCGCCGCCCGCGAGTCCAGGCGTCCCCCGCACGCCCGCGCGCACTCACCGACCGGCTTGTCCAACCGCATGAGGCGCAAGTAGGGCTGCAGAGGGCGGGGCGCCGAGTCCACGACCGCCGCGGCCGACAGGCTGAGCCGGCGCCTGTGCGGTCCCGGCCCGGCCGGAGGCTGCCCGTGCCCCGCGCGGGACGCGCCAGCCGCTCGCACCAGGGCCAGGGCGCGGGAGTCCCGCCGCCTCGAGTGCGTCAGGTCCCGCAGGCACCGCGCGAGCACCGCGCCGCGAGCGCCCAGCATGGCGCTTGGGAGGGCGTGGCCCGCGCCCGCCCGAGGTCACGCCTCGGCGTCGGGCCTCGGCGCACATGCGCAGTGACGTCAGCGGGCGGCGGTGCGCGTCCGCCGCGACTCCGCGGCCGTGTGGCCGGATCTTCCGTGGTGAGGGTGCGGGAGCAATGTGGTGGGCGCTGTGGCCCCCGGACGGCGCTCCCGGGATACTTCGTGTCCGGAGGGTTCCCGGGCCAGGAGCGGGAGTAGCGCTCGCTCATTGGAGCAGCCGTACCGGGACAGAGAGGAGGCCTCGAAGCGCCTCCAGGACGCTCGTTCGCCGGCGGTGCTTCCTGGTGAAGCGAAAAGGCCCGGAGCGCCAGGCGCCGAGCGCACGAGTGTGAGGTAAAACCGTGCTCGGGGCTGAGGGAGTCTCTTCACACAGGCGGGAACCTGAGGTTTGATGCTCCGCGCAGGGTCGGCTCCGCACGCTGCCTGCCGCTCCTGATGGCGCAGTTTCCGTCTCTCTGACAAGTCAGTAAAATCTTCAAAAAGCGATAGAATGATAGAGGCTGACAGGAAAGGAGGATTCTGAGAGGCGCTCCGTGCGCTGCTCAGTCGGACCGGGGGACTGAGCGCCCGCTGCGCGCCGCGATGAACTCGGAAACGAGCCGTGACTGCCCCGTCCCCGCACCGTCCCCGATGTCGCGCCCCTGCTTCCTGAGTCCGCCATCCCCAAGGCCTCTTCGGACAGTCCCAGCGTCGGACGCGGACCCAGGAGGGAGGCTGACCCCAGCACCGCGGCGCTTCTGGGTCCTGTTTCTAAGAATCGGCACTTTTGTGGGCTCTGGGCCGGCGGGGTACGTTGTTGGCACAGAGAAGTGACATTTTTGCGTGAGGGGTCCTTATATAGATGTGACTCCCATTTTGTTTTTTAACTTTTTTTATTATTTTGTTCATTTACTTGAGAGAGAGACGGGATGAGAGAGAGCATGAGCAGGGGGAGGGGCAGAGGGAGAAGCAGGCTCCCCACCGAGCGGGGAGCCCGACGCGGGGCTGGATGCTGGGACCGGGGATCGTGACCTGAGCCCGGGGCAGGCGCTCAACCCACCGAGCGCCCCTTAAGAGGCTTAAATGCGTGGGGGACCTACTGCGTGGAGCGCGGGGTGTTCTGCACAAAGACAGATCCCGGAGCGCGGCGGCAACAGCCGATGATGTGCCGTGTGGTGACTGACATAACGTAATAAAAAATGTTTAGAGAACCTAAAAGAAATCAATGGGGAACTTGGTCTAGGTTCGTGTGTGATTCACTAGATGTATAAGCGCTTTTAGAATGTGTTTAAAAATAATATGCAAGTTTGCCTTATTAAAGCGCTGCAAACGGGATAGACTAGCCTTGGTGTTGTCCTTTGAAAGGTCTGCGGGAACCTAAATAAATAGGTAGGTTAGATTTAACAAAGTAACCTATCCCCCCTCCAAAAAGTTAACCTACAAACCAGTTAAAAACTAGGGGGCTACCTCAAATGTGTGAAAATAAAGAATAAAGTTGATTTAAATCAAGGGTGTCATAAAAAGCTACAACATTTGATAGCTATTTAATATTGTAATAATAAAAATGACAAGTAATAGAAAAGATTTTTTAAAAATACAGTTAAATTCTTAAGTATCTAAATTTCTCCGGGGTTTTCCAACCCATGTCGGTGAAATTGAGAATGGAATAAAATTGGAAAAAGACAAGACCTGGGTATCTTATCATTGAAAGAAACACCAAATCTCTGACCCGGACACAGAGCAAGTATAGGGATTATTATTATTGCTATTATGTTTTTCTAAGGCATCCACTGCATGAGCTGGTCTGCACATCCTCAGTAACGTTTTTTAAAAGATCACTAAAGATATTTACAGTTGACACTAGTTCCTCATTCTATTTATTTTTAAACACTCCTGCTTTGATTTTGTATTGCACTGTCAGATAAGACAGATGGGTGTTGACAGTAGTTTTGTTGGTAATCAAAATTCTGGTTAGAAGGATAATTAGAAGATTTGCCAATCGTGAGAATGAGGTGATTCAAAGCTGATGAGACACATCAGAGTTTAAAAAAAAAAAAAAGAAGGAAAGGAGTGCCATTACTGAATACACAAGCTTCACAGCAGGACCCAGAATATCCTGATACCGGGAGATGAAGTGACCCACAGGGACCAAAATAAAAGACAAACATAAATTGGAACCAGTATGGTAAGTTGGAGGAAGTAAATGTATTTGACAAATTAAATAACAACGGAAGGGTTTGGGGTCAAAACATCTCACTGACAGGGCAGGCAAGAGCTTTCTCTAAGGAAATTTAAAATCTTAATATTAATTCACTTACTATTCATTAATATAGAGGCACCTGGATGCCTCAGTCAGTTAAGTGGCGGGCTCTTGATTTAGGCTTGGGTCATGATCTCGGTCCTGGGTTTGAGTCTTTGTGTGCGTCTCCACCCTCAATGGAGAGTTGGCTTCAGGATTCTCTTTCTCCTTCTGCCTCCCCCAAATGAATAAATAAATCTTTTAAAAATGTTCATTAATGTATAACTAGGAGCATTCCTTTCTTCATATAACTATGCCCCCAGTTTTTCAGTAATCATCTACCATGGGTGAGAGCTCATTAGTGATACTTTTTTTAAGGATATTTTAATTTTTTAATTTTAACAATTCAAATAAAATTCAGCTAGTTAACATAAATAGAATAAATGCACATAATTTACAGCCATGTACACAAAATGCAAGAATAGCAAACCTCACATAAATGGTCAAAAGATATGATTTTTTTTGAACTTGATTATTTAGCTATGACTAATAGATCATAATTTAATTGTTCACATATGAAAGGTACACATTCAAGTGTTTATTAACAAAAAAACTGAGTGAAACTAGAATTTTCAGTTTCTAAAAGGAGTAGCATAAAAAGCAGTGTATAGATTAACTAGAAATATAAGTGCATGATGGAGAAGAGAACTGAGTGGGCAGAAAGTTAGCACATTGTATGAAATATTTTCATATAATTAAAATTCCTTCTAATTTATATCATTCAGAAATACCTTTATTCTTAGGAATGTTTAAGTCATGATCAGTAGATAGAAAGTCTCAACTATTTTATTTATCAGCTCAAAAGGGGTCCCTACAGTGCTAATAGTCTGGGCAGAAGAGCATGTAAACAGTGAAAGACAGGCATGAGCAATGCTGGAAGAGTAAAGGATAGATCGATTACTAGCACTTAAATTCTTTAAGTTCAAATCAGTATTTTTAGTGACTTAAATCTAAAAATGCCAACATGCTTATACTCCTGTAAAAGAATAAACACTTGTTATTTTTAACACTCTGGTCCCAGTACAGTCATACTATTCCACAACAGGCTTTAGGTTTTAGGAGACAAAGGCTGGATCGAATAATCTAACAATATTCTATCCTGGTTTCAAAATTACAAATAAATTACTAGTGACCCCCATCTAGTAACGGTGGTTCCACAAAATTACATAATGAAAATTAAGACAGAGCTTTGGTGATAGTTTTGTTTTGTTTTGTTTTGTTTTTCCCTCCTGGATTCAAAAGCTCTGTATTCCACCCACAGTCACAGGGTTGGGAATTCTCAGATCTGGACTTTGAAATTTAGTGAACTGTCTATGAGCCACTAGTACCAAAGTTCTATCTGCTGCTCTATGAGCATACTCTTTCAATATCTACTGCTTTAACTTGAGTAAGTTCAATTCAATTTCCTGATAAAATTCTGTAATAAAAGTACAGACAAATCTGAAGAGTGTTGCCAATCTCTGTACTGGAAATAAGAAGTCATCTGATAGAAAATAGATGACAAAACACAGCTTAAAAAATTCAATGCTTGGGTTGCCTGGGTGGCTCAGTGGGTTAAAGCCTTGCCTTTGGCTCAGGTCATGATCTCAGGGTGCTGGGATCAAGCCCCACGTCAGGCTCTCTGCTCAGTGGGGAGCCTGCTTCCCTTCCTCTCTCTCTGCCTGCCTCTCTGCCTACTTGTGATCTCTGTCTGTCAAATAAATAAAAATAAAATCTTTAAAAAAAAATTCAGTGCTTTAAGTATGTGTTTTTCTTTTTAAACATTTGCATCCATTAAAAAAAATCTCCAAAGAAATGTTTCAGAGACAAACTTTACATACAACTTTTATATATAGTTTTCTTTTTAAAATTATCTGTCACACATAAAGTAAACAATGGCAGATTGTGCTTTGGAAAAAAAAAAAAACTAAAATAAGCTTCATTGCTTCTTTCCAGTTGTTGCACAAAGAAACAAAATCTAAGACTCTAAGATCTTTTCTTCCAGTACCCAGAGAATACTCACTTTTAAAATCTGAATATAAGGCCAACATAAGTTTTACTTGGTAAATACAGACAGGAAAATAATACATGTTCATCCTTGAAGAACACTTATTATGAATGTGCTAACACTAAACAATAAGATGTACTGTAGCTGCTGGTTTTCATCGCATTCTTAATCATTTATGGTGTACTGAGATCATTTCCATTAGGGAGAATCTCTGTCTTACATTCAACACAACTAATGTTTACAAATCTTTGCGAGGCAAATGGCACTATATTAGGCAGTATAAATGGCACCTGAAAAGGCAGACACTATAGATGAGACTTTCTCTACAGATCTAAGTTAGAAATCCCTAGATATTTTTTTTTGCATGTTTCTCACAATAAATGTCAAAGCTAAAGTTCACCATAAAAGGTATGAATAATCTCAAAGGTAATGAAACTGAATTTGCCTTTGGCCTCCAGAGAGATTGGAATATTTTTGTAATCCCAATCAAAGCACCCCAAAAACATCCAGTTATGTTCATTATAAGGAGTTAAGAAGGTGAAGGGATTTAAGAGGCACTGTGTTTCATTGGTGATAGCAGAGAAAGCTTGCAATGACATGCTACAATTTTCTGTGTTAAGGGCATTAGAGTGTACGTAGAATACAAAAACATTTATATTATTAAAGATCTCCAAACACCGTATCTAAAACCCAGAAAAATGTTTTGAACATGGTTTCTGCCTAATACATGACCAATGTTTTAAAAAAAAAAAAAATCTCAACATGGAATACTCTACTTTCAACCCCCTCCAAAAAAAGGCCACAAAGTGCATTCACAAAGAGTCATTCTTGAAATAAAGCCATTGCACAAAATGTACAGTTAATCTATACCAAAATGAGTGCCACACTGGAGTTTAATTGTAGATGTTTTATACACCAGTATAGCAACATCCATAAGCAAAAGTCTCTTAACAGATTAACAGCAAACATCTTCATAAGGGCCATACATATATACATTTAGATACTAAAAGGTACAGTTAAGGGACGCCTGGGTGGCTCAGTTGGTTAAGCGGCTGCCTTCGGCTCAGGTCATGATCCCAGCGTACTGGGATAGAGTCCCACATCGGGCTCCTTGCTCAGCGGGGAGCCTGCTTCTCCCTCTGCCTCTGCCTGCCACTCTGTCTGCCTGTGCTCCCTCTCTCGCTTTCTCTCTCTGACAAATAAATAAAATCTTAAAAAAAAAAAAAAGGTACAGTTAAACTCAATAGCAAAATGTAAAAGCTATATCCCGTTAGGAAACTTAATCTAAATTAACTTGAGTTTTTCTGTGATTTACCATTCAAGAAATCAGGATAACATAAATTTCTTGTCAAAAGCAGTTTGTTCATTCACAAAACTGTGATCAATTAGAATCACTACCTGCTTAATCAGACAGCAGAGGGCCCCTCTTCTATGTTTATACTGCCCCAGATATTTATAATGTCACCTTAAAAAAAGAAACCTATTAGGACAAAGCTGAAAATTACCATTTTCTCTACAAAATAAATGCAATCTATATTGATCTTCTGGAAATAATTTAATAGTTCAAATTTCTAATGTGAAGGCAAACAGTAAGATTCAGAAGTGGTGAATTTTTTCCACTTTAAGAAAATATTTAGGTATGATGATAATTCAAGTTTGTAACTACTAAGTCACTGACTAGACAACCACATTCATTCACATATTGTAAAGTTAGAGAAGATATGAGGATGTGCTCAAGTTATTCAAACGGCTAAGAATCAACATTTTACTGGTTTCTTCTGTCCCAAACCATTACCACTGGGCTTGATATGTTAATGAACAATTTAAGTGTCCACATCATGCTCAATATCAGGCACCTGTCAGCAGTGGAAACCAAAACATTTTAAAGCTAAAAATATGCAAGGTCTTTTGACATTATTTCATTAGTTGTCAAAACTAGTGACTATTAATGCCAAATAATTAATTTTAAAATATTCCAGATCCTCTCAAGGAAATGGAAAAGTAATACTAAGGGTCTCACTTCTTCCTGTTATTTTACAATTTTACATGAATTACACGGAAGCCAGAGGTAAGACATTTATGGCTGTCAATACTATCTTTGGATAGTTACAATGTTTATACAATTAGGGATGACTTTGTTTAGAAGACAGGAAAAGTGCTCATGGAATACACACTGTACTCTGCCATAAATCAAAATGCAACTGTGTCCTGTGGACATGGTAGAGAAAATGGCAGTTTGGAGAAAGGTGTGGTCTAAAGGCTTTTTCTTAGAGGCAGCCTAAGGTTTTCTTTGTTTGTTTGTTTTTTCATATTACTGAAAAAGACCAAGTAATGTGGCTATGATTACTTTAATTCCTACAACCAAACTTCCACTTAGGCGTAGTTACATGTCCCCAAACGTTTTACTTCTGTCCACCATGCTGGCTTCGATACTGCATGGTCCACTGTAATCTCTTGGTCTTCCCTCTTTATAGGGCAGCAGCTTGAGGTTGCTATCCACTGAGAAGGCAGACCACCAATTCAGAGGTGGCTATCATAATGGCTGTGTTTGGAATCTGTCTCACCAGATGAGTTGTTAGACCACAGTAAAGAGACCCATAAACTTCTTGAACAACCAAAGATAGTGTCTGAAAAAAAGATCTGTATTTTGTTCCCTCTTCACGTAGTCGTCTTCTTACAACTTCATGTGGATATGCAATAGCTGTGGCACAAGTTTTTGAGGTGGCAGCAGCATCATTCCCACAAAATCGGATGCTTCTTTCACAGACTTCATCATTTTCCATTGTAGAAGCAATCTTATATTCCAGTAGCTTTCGCTTAATACTTTCAAAAATAACAAAATGGATAACCATCTGATATGCCAGCATATGAAGCAGACACTCCCTATAAAATCCTCTTAAGTCCATCTGTCCGATGCACTTTACGAATATCTTCAAAAGCACCCATTCACTTTTCTCCACAGTTCCTTGCATCAAGCTGTAACCGAATCTTTACAAGCCAAATGGGGTTGGTCGCTGTGATGGCAGTAAAACGAGGTTTAAGTTAGTCCATGTTTCTACAGGAAGTGACCCATGGATGGGGAGCATGAGATGACACGGTCTCACTCTTTTCTCCGGAGAAGTGTAAAGTAAATGCCTGCCATTGCGGCCGAAATCATGTGCACCTGGGTGGAATCTGGATCAAATACACCGTTTAGCTTTTCCTCGAAGTTTGAGTAAGCAGCAGAGTACTTTGCTCTGGAAGGAGCCACCCCCCACTAAATTGGGACCTAATCCTCTGAACAAGGAACAAGGCCTTTCTTTCTCCAAGATCACTTTTAGGCAGTGGAGAGGTCCGGGAGACACTACATGGTTGACACTGGCTCCAGCCATGGTGTTCAACTGATACAAAGTGTCACAGAAGATGACTGCAGCCGTGTTTTTACAACTTCCATTGGACATGTCAGAATAGCTCCTTCTGTACCACTACATCCCCCGGAGATGCACCAGCATGTCCCTCTGGGTCATTCTCTCTTCTGCATGTCCTTACCCTCCCCGAGGCGCTGCAGCCGAGCCACCTCCTGCTCCAGCTGGATGTCCTCGACCTCGGCGGGAGAGCCTCATTAGAGATAATTTCTA
The DNA here is from genome assembly GCA_004024625.1 of Mellivora capensis. NCBI lineage: Eukaryota > Metazoa > Chordata > Mammalia > Carnivora > Mustelidae > Mellivora > Mellivora capensis. Next base: position 39,575 of record PISX010012850.1, read on the forward strand.
AAAGACCCTTTAAAGGTAACAGACAATAGCTTCTGAGGTTCAGATATCATTAACTTATTCTGCGTATTGAAAATCAAAATACATAAGCTAGTTTCAAATGTGTTCTTTGCTGTCATTAAGGAAACATCTGAGGCATTCTTGCTGCTGTGTGCCAGACAGGACTTAAGCTATTGTACCTCTTTCTTATGCGCCTAGAGTCAATATAATGAAAATGCTCCGGAAGTGCCATTGTCAATGTACAACTGCTAAAGGAACAAAGAAATGGGACTAAAGCTCCTTAAAGGATAGGGGAATTGTGGAATCTGATGTTTGGGAAGGTCTTAATAAATGTGAAAGTTTGCCACCAAGAACGAAGAGTTAGATCAGTCTGGGTGAGGAACAGAAGACGGAGCATCACCAAAGGTACAGGGGCCTGAAGTTCAACCTCCCAACCAATGTGGGGGCAGGAGAACAGAACTTCTTTTTTTTTTTTTTAGGTTTTATTTATTTATTTGACAGAGAACATGAGCGGGGGGGGGGGGGGGGGGGGAGCAAGAGGAGAGGGAGAAGCAGTTTCCCTGCTGAACAGGGAGTCAGATGTGTTGTGGGACTCAATGCCGGGAGCCTGAGGTCATGACCTATGTGGAAGGCAGATGCTTAACCGACTGAGCCAGCCAGGTTCCCAGGAGAACAGAATTCTTGGCAAGAGTAAGAGTTGAGGCTGAAGAAAGAGGCAGGTGCCAGGTTATGGATCACCTTATTGTGACTATAAGAATTGGAGAGCCATTTAAGAATTTTAAGCAAAATCAGGGAGAACAGTTAAGAGATTATTATAATAATACAATGAGAAATTAGGCTTTAAACTTGTTAAGTGGCAGAGGGGACAGGGAAAAGAAATAGGACAAGACTTTGATCATAATTAAATCTACATGACAAAGGAGGAAACTGTGTGTGTACAAGAAGATCTCTTTTCAAGGGCAGCTCTTCTTGAGTAGGGGAGGTGGCAAGGACCTATAAAAGGTAGCAGGTGTTAGCAGTGCTAAAAGAAAATAAGGCTTGTAAATGTAGGGATCTGTAGGCTTAAGGGGTTTTTTTCAGGCTTAAGTTTTATTAAAAGAATAATCATACAATATTGAGGTTATAAAATTACTTTATTTTAAATGTGAAAATATAAAAACTGCTTATATATAAAGTTTAGGGGTATTGAAACATCCAAACTCTAGGTTCTGTCTTTAGCTCCTTAGAAATGTATTTAAATTTGATTGGGACAATATTCCTAGCAGGCATAAATATAAAGAGAATTATATTTCTAAAAATTAAGACACAGGTGAAAATAATTCCTTCTGTCACTGATAAAAGCATAAAACTATAGTGGTCAGTGCCCTCCCATTCCAAAAGATTATGAGGAGGCAATTATAAAGATCTCAGATGTTGGCAGTGACTGGGGAGAATGGCCGTGTGACCCATTCCCGACCAATAAGACATGAGGAGACGTGAGGAGAGGTTTCCTGAGAGAACCTCAGGAATGGGTTCTTCAAGTCTATGAAGCAGAAGCAAAAAAGTTGCTCATCTCTCGCTGCCACCAGGTCTGAATGGATCCATGGAATAACTCCAGCCATCATGCCACCAGCTTCGACTGAAGCCAACACTAAATGTGGCAGAGCAGAGAGATGCAAGGGACCTGGTTCCTTGGTGACATCCTGAGCCCTCGCTACTTGAACTTCTTATTATGTAGGTTTATAAAAATCCTAATGGTTTAAGCCATTTGCATCATAGTTTTCTGCTACTTGTAGCCAAAAGTTTTCCAACTAAAACAAGAACTAAAGGTAGATTAAAAGTAAACATTAACAGGCAGCTATAATGTATTGAATTACATTTTCTCTTCCTGGCAAATCAATTTCATTTACAGTCACTGTAAAATTTCACTTGATGTTTACATAATCCAGTCCCTCTGAATTGTCATTCTTTTTTTTTTTTTTGTACTATCACTTCTGTCCGTTGTATCTCACAGTATTGTCGACAAAGAACGGAGAGAAGAGAAGCAGCAGCTGAATTTTAGGTAGTAGGATTTTAGTAGAATGTTTAGGTGAAAGAGACTGTCTCATTTATGGACAATTTGAAGATTGTAACAGTAAACTCTTCCCATAGAGACAGCGTACAGAATAAGGAATTCTGCAATCTTTTAATAACTGTTTTTAAAGATAAAAACAACTAAGCACTTTCTTAAAATTAATCATATAGTCTTCACTTACTTGCCTTCTGGCTGTATTAGGAGCGTCCATATACCTTTTTAATAACCTTAAATAAAAATAGAACACGCAAAGCACTAAGCTAGTGTTTGGCACAAGGTGTCATTACCAGTGGTCTACTTGGAACAAAGGGCCATGCACGGAGAGTGTCCGAGGGTCCGTGGAGCTCCCACCAGCTGATTGTCAGGCACCTCCTTGCCTTCCTGTAGCTTGGGTTCTGCTTTCCTCTCACCAATAAATACACTTGAAAAGTTCTATCTTGGGGCTAGTGTATGCCTTTCATTTTCAGAGGCAAGCAGAAACTTTGGCATTTCTTATCACAAAAAATCCATAAGAGAAAGCTGGCAAGTCCAGTGAACTTCCTGGGCGGAGAGCTTTTTCTGTCAGAGCCGGGAGGGTGTGACCATCCACCATCCTCAGAGTTCGGCCGTTGAGCTGGACAGATCTGCAAAGGGGAGAGACACACTCAAGTTAGGCCGGTTGTGGGAGCTCCACCTTCTCCACAAAAGTCCTGATGTCTTTTTAAGATCAAAAAAATATGTGAAAGCTTATATTATAGAACTCATGCTTCACTGCTATATCGGGTAAATATTTGACCCAGATGATCTCTAAGCTACACCAGGAGAGCTGAGTCATTGTGACAGAGACCATATGGCCTGCAAAGCCTGAAATACTGACTGGCTGGCCTATTACAGAAAATGGCACACACAGAATCTATAGGAGGCACTATGACCGAGGTACGAGGTACGAAAAAAATAAACATGATGTAACTTCTGGATTTGTGGCAGTTTTATCTGATGGTAAATAACAGGAAAAGTTTCTGTAAAAGGCAAATAGAGATTCAGAACGGAAGTAAATTTCACAAATTTAACATTAAAGATGGCAATGAAATTTCCTCCTCATAATGGTGTCCATAAACCCTCTAACTCCCCATTCCCTGGGGTGATATGCATTCATTTGCATAGCTTATGTTGTTAAGATATTTTGGAAGAATGTATATTGCTGAAGTGAAACAAAAGTAATTCTGTTTCACTAAACCACAGATTCCAAAAAAATGTATGTTTTCTTTGAATTCAAATTCAAAACTGAGTCCAAAAAATGTGAAAAATATTTTAAGGACAAGTGTTATTTTTGTGCATATTTATTGTTATTTAAATCAAATTAATACATGCTCACAGAAATAAATCCAATACAAACATGGGCTTATAAAGAAAACTGTTAGTCTGCTTTTAGTTCCACTGTAGTTAATCCCATAATTCTAAACGATGCTTACATCTCTATGATCTTTTTCTCAAGTGCTTTTTACATAATGAAAAAATTTTATAGTTGAAAATTGGTTGTCAGACTTATAAGTATGTCATATACATAATATATGTATACACGTAGATCACTTACAGGAGTGCCTTGCATATAGCGAGTACTGCAAAAGTATTATCTATCATTATCATTATTCTGACAAATAAATATAACAAAAGTAACTTGCTAATTCATCATGACCATTTTTAATATTTTGATATATATTCATCTCTCTTCATCTCTTTTATGTATATATACTCATATTTTCATTCAAACAAGAACAGGCATACAGTACATGGTCTCTTAAAACTTGATTCTTTTTCCCTGAGCACATCCTAACATTTGCTTACATACCCCCACTGCATCACTTTAACAGCTAGCTGTACGGGATCCCATCATGTGAGCGTATTAGGATAGTAATTGTCTAGTGTTAGACATGTAGTTGTTTCCAATTTAGAATTATTTTAATTTTCATCTTTAAAAATCTCTCAAACTCTATCTTCACTAAGTATTAGTCAGCAGAAAAACTGGTTTCCATTTAACCTTGGTTAGCTGCCCAGCTCTGGGCTCTGTGCTTGCAGATGGAAGAGAATAACCATGATTGTGCCAGGGCCCATGAAGCCCGCCCTGCATTTACACTCGGTGCACACGCGCGTGAGTTGTTTTAGTGCCTACATCACACCCATTTTTAGAAAGGATGAGGGAAGAAAGACCATGACTATCATCAGGAAACCACAAACAAAAATAGGCCTTGAAAATACATCTAAATGCCAGTAGTCAGAGCTGTTCTGCACACATTTTGAGACCCATTTTCAAAGGCATATAAAAAAGTTGCAGGGGAAAAAAAAAAAAGCTGCAGGAATGCTTTAGGACAGGCCACAGAGCTTAAAGGTAATCTCATCATTGTCCATCGATAGTGTTTAGGGTTCAGGGTTCAGATGATGAAATATGGGCAAGATAATACACAAGACCATCTGGCAACATGTTCAATCAACTGTAAAGTAGGTAAAGGTAGAGTATCAATACACTGAGAATAAGCTTCCAGCAGTGGATTATTTCTGCGTCGGGCTGGGTAAATCAGGGTAGGATTTTCTCAAGGGTGGTATCTTGTTTCGTATTTTGAAGTTAGTAACATGGTGACAGGAAATAGTAGACATGTTTGCCAAGTTTCAGATGAAACAGCTGAAAGGAATTAGCAAAATTTTGCTAGGCAAAATTTATCTGAGATAAATGTAAAATACTGCTTTTATGTTAAAGATATATTCTCTCAAATACTTACTAAACACTTACTACACAGGACCTTCTGTAGACACTATACAAGTTGTTCAACTAAACACAATTTTTTAAAAAGATGATCATTGTTTAACCCTCTGAGGTCATTAGAATGAGTAAGTGTGCAGATGAACACTCAGCAAACTAATCTGGGTTACTTTTGCAACATTTTATTTTATTTTAATTAATTTCTTAAAGATTTTTTAAAAATTTAACAGAGAGAGAGAGATCACAAGTAGGCAGAGAGGCAGGCAGAAAGAGAGGGAGAAGCAGACCCCCGCTGAGCAGAGAGCCCGACACGGGGCCCAATCCCAGGACCCCGAGACCACGACCCAAGCCGAAGGCAGAGGCCCAACCCACTGAGCCACCCAGGCGCCCCTATTTTATTTTTTTACAACACTTTAAAAGAGAGAAAAGTATAAGTGATGTATCCTCATCAAAGAGAACTTAGGGTAATAAAACATCCACAATTTCGCCAATTTTCCATTTTTAAGAATGAAATGTGTGATCAGAATGCAATGGGCTCTGATAAATACAGCAAAGAGAAGAATCATGGAAGAAATTAGGCGCATTAAGCCTGGAGAGAACAATCTAATTGTCCTGCGGACACTGGAGCTATTCTGGAGAAAATTAGGTATTTGGCATTGTTCACATTAAGGGTAGCAAACTCAAGTGCCCACAAGAGCCAAGGAATTTATATGTGCAAGTGGAGTAGGACAAGGTCACAGAGATAACAGGGTCATGGAAGGACTAAGGAGAACCTGTCTAAACTAGACAACCATAATTCAACTCCATCTGTTTGGGAAAACAAGCCCAGAGTTCCTAGAATATCTGTTTAAAAAATTTTTTTAATGATTTGCATATTTATTTGGGGGGGAAGAGACAAAGGGAGAGGGTGAGAGAGAATCCGAAGCAGATGCCCTGCTGACTGTGGAGCCCGACACGGGGCTTCAACTCAGGACCCCAGAACCTGACCTGAGCCTAAACCAAGAGTCAGATGTTTAACTGACAGCCAGCCACTCAGGTGCCCCTAGAATATCTGTTTTTATTTTTATTTATTTATTTTTTAAAGATTTTATTTATCTGTCAGAGAGAGAGAGAGAGAGAGCACAGGCAGAGTGGCAGGCAGAGACAGAGAGAGAAGCAGGCTCCCTGCCAAGCAAGGAGCCAGATATGGGACTCTATCCCAGGACGCTGGGATCATGACCTGAGCGGAAGGCAGCAGCTTAACCAACTGAGCCACCCAGGTGTCCCCTAGAATATCTGTTTTTAAAGAAAAGCTAGAAATCTGGACATTTTCTTTGTTATCAATTTTTAAATATTGACAACTTAGTAAAGATAAAAATTAGCCTTGAGTGCATGCCAACCTCCCCTACCCCCAAAAAAGGAAAAGAGCCCTCTAAACCCACTTGTGCACAGGCATGAGGTATAGTTTCTGACCTCTGCTCTCAAGGACAGAACTAAAAATGGCAGACAAAAGGCAGAGACATATGTTCCCCTTGCCAGAGAGGACGTCTGCTGGGAGAGCAGATCCAGCCTGATCCAGCCAAGAATCAAGCAGAGCTGAACGGCCCGAACGCCCCATCTAAGGTTGGACTAAAATATCTAACACTCTTCCAACTCTACAACTATTATTCTGTGACTTCAGAAAAACTTTTCCCTTGTCAGCATCAGATGCAAAAGTACCCACTTTAAAAAGTCAGAACCCAAATAGAAAAAAAATATGTTAACCAAATATGCATTATTTACATTAGGGGAAAAAAAAGGTTTAAATGGCAGGAAAATGGATAAGTAAACCATGGTATTTTATAAAACATGCAGCCCATTAAAGATGTCTACAAAGGCTATGTATGGAAGGACATTTGTGGGTGCCGCCTCTTTCCCTTTAGAGATTGTATGATTACAGTTGTAGTAAAATGAAGCCCAGGGAAGACATAATTCCAATGTTAATTATGTTTGCCGAATATAGGTCTTTGGAGAAAGCAAGCTTACTATTCTTTTTCAGGTTCTGATGCTAATTATCACTGAAAACCTCACTCAGCAGTTGCAGAGATGGGAGAGGATGGTGAGAATTTTGTAAACTCTTAATTTTTTATGCTCTAGTGTGAGAACAGTCATGATGAAAAACATTACTTCCAACACGCATTGGGCAGAATCTTAAAATGTTTGTGGTGCCTGACTCTTCAAGGCTCATGGTCATTTTGGGGTGTTCTGTTGAATATGGTCTTTTATAAGACATATCCAATGACTGGCTTTTAAAAACTAAAATGTGCTACAACTGACTTCAAATAACCCACTGAAAAGCTACATTTCTGGACATTTTTTTCTTTCTTTCTCTAATCAGATAAAACCACTACCATCACACTATAAGAGAGTCACACTCAGCTCACATGGTGTAATATGTATACCGACCCCACACCCTTAGTAGCAATTAAAACATAGGTATGTCTTGCTTTAGTGACTGCGTTACCAAGAATTACAAGTTTTTGTAGAGGAGATAATCTAAATGCCTTGAGGGCATCTTGACCTATCAAATTGTTTAGAAATACACACTATTCCCTAAGATAACTGCTAATTTGTGTTAATATCCTTCTGCTTTGGACTCTGGGTGAGTTATATGTGTACTGATAAATATTCATAGATAAACTTCCTGAATATTAGGAATTGTTAGAACTTGAAATAGTTGACTTTTTTTTTTTCCTCCCTTGCAACACCCTCTATTCTGATAAATACCAATCCGTTTGGTGAAAAGTTTGAAATGAAAAAGGAAAACTACTCACTTGGAAAATAATCCATCAGGGCCTAGAGGTCTCATGAGGTATTTGTCCACTGGTTTGTCGAATAGAGGACGGGGCAACTGTAAGCGTTTGGTGACGTTATGGAGGTTTAAGGCGTACAGAGTCAGATCTCCTTCTTTATACCTTGGGCTAAAAGCAAAGCGATTAACTCCCTAAAAATATTTATCTAACTTAAGCAATTATGAACTCAATTACAAACATAATCATGGATACTAAGTATTAGTCTTTGTAATGATGCTGGGCCTTCTTTTTATCCTTCCTTTCATGATTACAGTAGACAGCTAATGTGGGCCTATTTGAACACACAATTGAAACTGCTGCCCCTCATGCTACCATTTTCTGGGTGAGAACATTCTGAGGTCTTTGCTGCTTTGTCAGGCTGAGTTGCTAGGAAGCTAGTCAGCCCAACCCTATTCAAACCTAGGGAGGTTAAATAATAAACAACAAATTTTGTGGGTTCCTAGGAATTCAAATTATAAGCCATGTAAACAGGAGCTTTTCCTAGCCTTACGATAAAACTAAAACAAGTAAGAAAATTAAATCTATGGACACTTTTCAGAATTTCCATCCAAACCATTCTCCTACTTCCTAGTGGGTCCTCAGTATTTCAAGAATTCCCAGTCACCAGAAATCATGGGTGGCTTTATTTTGACTAGAATTATTATTTTAGTATCATCCTATCAGAAAGAGCATATTACTGAAAGAAACGTTAACTGATAAAGGGTGTGTCACATACTTACTGGTTGACATTGGTGCAATGAAGGTATACTCGAAGTTTACTTCTGTCTGGACCTTTCACACTTGCCATAAAGACGTTGGTGCCCACCAATTTCTTGAACAGAAGAGATAGCCAATAATCCTAGTCGTGGTGGTTGGGTAGAGAAGGAATAAAAATAGATTTAAAGGGACGCCTGGGTGGCTCAGTTGGTTAAGCGGCTGCCTTTGGCTCAGGTCATGATCCCAGCGTCCTGGGATCGAGTCCCACATCGGGCTCCTTGCTCAGCAGGGAGCCTGCTTCTCCCTCTGCCTCTGCCTGCCACTCTGTCTGCTGCCTCTGCCTGCCACTCTGTCTGCCTGTGCTTGCTCGCTCTCTCTCCCTCTCTCTCTGGCAAATAAATTAAAAAAAAAATAGTTAAAAAAAAAAGATTTTATTTATGTACTTGTCAGAGAGAGAGAGAGAGCGAGCGTGCACAAGAAGGGGAGTGTCACAGGGAGAAGCAGGCTCCCCACTGAGCAAGGAGCCCAATGCGGGACTTAATCCCAGGACCCTATGATCCTGAGCCAAAGGCAGATGTTTATCCCCAACCGACTGAGCCACCCAGACATCCTCCAAAATAGACCTTTACTTAAATTTCTTTATTTAACAAAAATAGCATGAGCAAATAGTTAATCCTACAAAGACTATGTCTATTATCCTAGAGTATTTAAATTACTATATCTTTTTGACCCATGTTCCCACCATGAACATGAAGGCAGTTTCTTGTTTGCTACTTTTTATCATTGGAGGTCTATATCTGCACAATTCAGAGGACCATGACCACTAGGATATATACCTCAAGAATGTAATTCATTGCTGAAGGAGTTTAAATATTCTTTATTGTCTATCATCCAAGAATTCAAAGCAAAGCTCAAAGCAGAACTTTTAGATATACACATGTACACACACACACACACACACACACACACAAAGGCAAGTCTGTACCATAAAAATCTATCAATTTAAGAGATTAAAATAATTTTTTTAGAGAATTTTTTTTAAATTTATTTATTTGTCAGAGAGAGAGGGAGAGAGAGAGAGCAAGCACAGGCAGACAGAGTGGCAGGCAGAGGCAGAGGGAGAAGCAGGCTCCCTGCCGAGCAAGGAGCCCGATGGGGGACTCGACCCCAGGACGCTGGGATCATGACCTGAGCCGAAGGCAGCCGCTTAACCAACTGAGCCACCCAGGCGTCCCAATAATTTCTGTTTTTTAAGATTTTTAAAAAATTTTAAATAATCTCTACACCCAACATGGGGCTCGAACCCATAATGTGAGATCGAGAGTCACAAGCTCCACCAACTGAGTCAGCCAGGCAGCTTTAAAATAACTTTAGAACCTTATAAGCCCCCTTCCTAAGTAAAGTAATGGATGAGGCAACGGTCATTACTGGCTATCAAGATAAAAAAAAAAAAAAGAGAGAGAGGGAGAGCGAGAGAGGGATAACCAGACATTACGTGCCTCTTGTGGGAAGCATGTGACATCTCCTGTGAAGAATTATCGCAAACCAAAACAAAAACCAAAAATCCGAATGAGCTCAAGCTTCTAGGTCTAACTTCCAGTTTACAAGAAACAGAGGAACTTGCAAAAGGATAGCACGAGAATGAATTTAGCAAAATCCAGAACGTGGGAAACACTATAGAAAAAAATTACCTTTCTTTAATTAGCAAATTCCACAGGACAGAAAAGGGGATGGGAGGGGAAACTTGCAAACCAACAGACTTAAGAGATATTTCAGTCAAATGCAACATATGGACCTTGTTTGTATTCTGATGTGAACGAGCCGACTACTAAAAACATTTGAGACGATAAGGAAAATATGCAACGCCCACTCACTAAACATTCCGTGATACTGAGAGTTGAGTGTGAGTATTGTAAGGTAGGATAATATCTTATTTGTGTAAAGGAGATACACACTGACTTATTTACCGATACGGTGTTACAGCTGAGATTAGCTTGAAAGTAATGCAGTGGCTGGGAGGTGAGGAGTGGGGAGGACTAGAGATTAAACACGAGTGGGGATTTATATGCTTTTCTCTCTACTTTGAAACTTTCCATAATAAAAATTGTGTGTCTGGTTTTTTTTTTTTTTTTTTTAAGAACACTACTCAATTTATACCCCAAATCTTCCTTCTTCAGCTGAGGAAATGTAGACTCAACAGGGCTGCTTACATTCAAATTTTTCATTCACTGGAGAGGAGTAGAATGAATTAAGCGTTTACAAAGGAGATCTAACTTCAGTGCGGTTTGGTGACTGTTAGAGTGGGAAGCATCCGGGCCTCAGAGCTGGGATTTGCCTGGGATTCTAGAGTAACATGGGACAGTTGTGTGACCTCCCCTAATTACCCAACCTCGTCTCAGTTTGAACTTCCTCATCTGAAAGATGGATCTAAGACACTGCCTTGCCAGCTTCTAGGATGGCTATGCAAATCAAACAAGAAAAGACCTGTAGGGGGCCTGGGTGTCTCATTCAGGTGGGCTTCTGACTCTTGATTTCAACCCAGGTCATGATCTCAGGGTCGTGAGACGGAGTCCGCCTCGGCTCCTCGCTCAGTGTGGAGTCCGCCCAAGATTCTCCCTCTCCCTCTGTTCCTTCACCTTCCATGCCTGCGCCCTCTCAAATAAATAAATAAATGAAGTCTTTAATAAAATAAAATTAAATTGAATTTTAAAATCCCATACTACATCCCAAGTGGCCCACATTAAAAACATTATTCTGCCTCTCAGTTTCTTCTTTTGGGACACACAAGTATGAAAACCGATGGTCACTACGGTTTCCTCCAATTCGTCATTCCGCGGATTGGCTACCTGCTGAACTACCCAGAGGACTGACTGTCCCTGGAGGTTGGGACCAGGGGTGCTCAGTGTCCTCCAGGCTATCGCGGCAATGGAGAGATGAAGGTCACTTACAGGGAGAGGTTCGAAGTTTTCATCCACTAAGTGGTAGTTTCCGGCCCCGAAGAGCACTTGCCTCATCACCACTTTTATGCCCATCCTGGCCGACAGGCCCAGTTTATCCAGCCACCTGGAACAGAGTGCGGCCCAGCTCGCTTCAGGTTTGGAAACCAAAAAAAGTTCTAATTACATGCTATTCTGATAGATTCATCTATGTGGGGGGAATTGACAGGAAGTCAGAAAAGTGCTAATAATGATAAACAAGCCATTCCAATGAAACAGAGACTGCCCTTCCCCTTGCATGTTCCCACACCTGAACATGATAGCAAACCCTAGAATACTATTAATATGCCCCAGGAGTTTCTTTCAGGGTAAGAAAACATCTGCAAAGCAGAGTGGACAAATCCTCACCCTACAGGCAGTCATTCTCCATCTTGTCGGGTACTCTCCCCACCTCCCCACTCCCAGGCCCACGTGAGGAAGAAAATGTTGAAGAAGAAAAGGCATCTTGTAGTCACCAGGGGTAAAACATAAAGCAAGTAGAATCACACCTAGACTTTCATGACTATCTCCTTGCATGCCCTCCATCTCCGGCTAATGGCAAGACAAACATCTTGATTCTTAACTCTCCTCCTCACAGCCCCATGAGAAAAAAGGATTTGTTCTTTATTCTGGATTCACAAGAATGAGGTTAGGAGGGGAACGAGAAAAAGTCTCTGTGTGAGGATACAGAACTATTGATTAAGACCGTTGATCGAGTTATGGAATGTAAGTAAACCAGTTGTTTAAAGGCATCAAGTTTGTGGTGGCTGGATGATGAGGTGATTTAGTTAAGTCTTCAAACTCACTGGTGGCTTCCCTGGGGTGACCTCACACTTCAGACTCTAAGCGCCTTGGGAATCTATGAAGAGAGCTACAGGTACATTAAGGATCCCTCTCAGATTCAAACCTTGAGAGGCACTCTGACGATCTCTCTCAGAGGATGGACCCTTGGCATATTTATGGGCCATAATTAAGGAACAGCACTTCTAAAGCAACTCATTGATACAGTGGTTAATTTAGGACACCCGCTCAAGATGTCCAACAAACCTGAGTAAACATGTTCTTGAAAAATCTGGCATGAGTTATGGGTCTCAGCCATAAAAACCATCTTTGATCAGCTTTTTGGCTAATGAGCTGCTTCAGCAGAAGCTGTTTGATAAAGGGCCGGGAGGACGTCGCAGCCTGTCCCGCGGTGGTACCGATGCACTCACATGAAGCCGGCCGCAAAGGTGTTGGACAGCGAGGGCGCTCCCCCGCCGTACGCAGAGCTCGTTTCTCCTAACCAAACCTTCTTGTAGGGTCGGGTCTCCTCAACAACCTGTGGGCAGGAGAGTCCCCATTATATTTGCGAACAAGCCGACCAGCTGTGGTGCTGCAGAGTAATGACGTTCAAAACCTTGTATTCCCAGACAGATTTGTCCAATACGGTTACAGAACATGTTCATGGTCATTCAGGTCTCGGGCAGTTTACTTTTATTAGAATACTCAGTGTGGAAGGAGTTTAAATCATCCCCTTCCTATGGCCTTGGAGAGTTAATTCTACCAAAGGGCTATTGGAAGTGTTTTTAATTTTTAATCAATACACATGAGTGAGTCCTGATGCTTAGGCGACTGAAGGTGAGTGGGTCAAGGAAAACATGGAACCGTGTCTACGGATGGAACGCAGAATTGGCGAGACTGCGGAATAAAAACTGGCTTCATGGACGTCCCTCCTCATCCATGGTTTGGCCTTCAGCAGTATCCATCACCTGCGGTCAGCTGTGGTCTGGAGGCAGATGGCCCTCCTTCCGACCTGTCACCAGGAGGTCACTAGTAGCCGAAGGCCATGTCACAATACGTCTGTCATGCGTCTCACTTGCTCGCATCACGGAGGCATCTTTTCATCTCACATGTCCCAAGAAGAGTGAGTGCAGTACAATAAGGTGTTTGGAGAGAGACCATATTCACGTAACTTCCATTATAGTATATTGTTAAAATTGTTCTGTTTTATTACTATTGTTGTTAATCTTTTACTGTGCCTAATTTATAAATCAAAGTTTATCACAGGAAGGTACCTGTAGGAAAAAGTATTTATAGGGTTTGATATTATCTGTGGTTCCTGGCATCTGCTGAGGGTTTTGGGCCATATTCCCTAGAGATAATGGATCACTCTCCTTTAGGGGGGAAAAAAAAAAAAGACTGTTACCTGGAAAATTTTTTGCACAGATGAAATAAAAGTGTCCAGCACATCAGGATTTAGGAAATCTTCTTTGGTAGCAATTCGTCCATTCAAGTAATAGCTAAGTCATTCAGAAAATATTCAGAACAAAATAGCAAACCGTGCTTCCCGCTCTTAAGTTAACCGGCTATCTGGCTCTCCTTCCGACCTCTCCCCACCTGGCTGGTACACACACGAGTATCTTTAAAAGGCAGCAGTTCCAGCAAGAAGAGACCAAGATGGAAGAGGATCAGTTATTCTTTCCGTTTTTTAAAAGATTTTATCTATTTGACAGAGAGAGGGGGAAAGAGAGTGCAAGCAAGGGGAGAAGCAGGTAGAGGGAGAAGTAGGCTCCCTGCAGAGCAGAGAGCCAGACCTGGGCTGGATCCCAGGACCCCGGGATCCTGACCTGAGTCGAAGGCAGAGGCTTAGCGGACTGAGCCTCCCTGGCGCCCTCAGTTATTCCTCTTGAAAAGACTGGAAGTGCAGGTGCTTGTAGGCTACCTGTCCTTCGGCAAGCACATTGATTTTAGCTACTTATCCGCTTCATGATTTCAATGATAGTGTGCGATCTTATAGAAACTACCACATTATTTAAAATAAAGTTTAGGGGCGCCTGGGTGGCTCAGTGGGTTAAAGCCTCTGCCTTCGGCTCAGGTCATGATCCCAGGGTCCTGGGATCGAGCCCCGCATCGGGCTCTCTGCTCAGCGGGGAGCTTGCTTCCTCCTCTCTCTCTCTCTGCCTGCCTCTCTGCCTACTTCTGATCTCTGTCTGTCAAATAAATAAATTTTTAAAAATCTTTTAAAAAAATCTATAAAATAAAGTTTAAATTTTTGTTTTACTAATATTAAAAGACTAGTTCAGTGTTGCTTGAGAGATTGTTTCTTACTTGAACTATGTCAATTAGCAGTTAAATGGAAATAATTTTTTGAAGCTAAGTAGTAAGTAAAACTAGCACTAGCTTCATAACACTAAGAGCAGGAGACGTACTTACTGGTGCCATGTGACTGAATCAATCACTTCTCCCCCAGCCTTCAGGAAACTAGGAAAAAAGAGTCTATTATGACCTTTACTTAATCTTCATATGCACAGGGTTTTATTTCCTAGAAATGGGCTGGTTACTGCCTTAGCCTCAGGCAAACGCAAACTTCCTAACTCTGATACAAATTATACTGTAGGTTCCACTGGCCCTCGGATCCTTGGGATTTGGAGCCAGTCAATGTCTCCTCTTTTGGGAAAACATCTGCTTCGGTAGCAAATGGTTTAATAAGAGGCGGGCTGTTGAGAATTCTCCACCAGAGAGAAACACTATTTTTACAAAGAGTAGTTCTGCTTCCTCTAGTTCCTACCTCCTCAGTATCTTGACAGTCTTTCCTCGGGGCTGGCCAACATCAGGACCATAGAGATTTGAAGTTTTGAAAGTGGTTTTTTCTAGAAGTTTATGCAACTTGACAAAATCTTCTCCTAACTGCAATCCATCGATGAAAATACCAGCCTTCTTGCGGAAACTATTAGGTTCTGAAAGACAGCAGTTCTCAAGGTAGTCACGTACCTAAGAATTTTGTATTTGAAAACAAACTTAAAATGGCATATAAAAGCACAAAAACATTTCCCAGTTACAAAAACTTAGAATTCAAAGGCACCTGGGTGGCTCAGTCCTTGAGCATCTGCCTTCAGCTCAGGGCATGATCCCAGGGTCCTGGGATCAAGCCCTGAATCAGTCTCCCTGCTCAGTGGGAAGCCTGCTTCTCCCTCTCCCACTCTCCCTACTTGTGTTACCTCTCTCACTGTCAAATAAATAAATAAATAAAATCTTAAAAAAAAAAAAAAATTCAAAGGCAAAAAAAGGAAAACCCCGCATTATGAAAAAGATATTGCAGTTAAACACAAATGCAATTGACATTACTAAAGTGTGAGGGAGTATTACAACTTATTATTAACTTATTTTTATTAAACTTATTATTATTAAACTTACTATTAAACTAATGGATACTTGGGGAATAGTCTACATCCAGTATTTAATAAAGTGATTTCCTTAAAAAGGAGAAAAAGTTTGGGTAGGAGGGGAAGACGTTGAAAAACCGACTTCTACAATGCCATTAAAAGCCTTATTGGGACTGTCTATTCACAAATTGTCTGTGCAGGTGAGCCGGGAAGCAGCCAAGCTGAAGACATGGGAGGGAGGCACAGAAGTATTCAGTCTGCTTCCCCAAACACCTCATACAGGCTCTCCCTTGCTCCCTCCTCCTTCTTTCTGGAAAGCAGACCTTTTCCTTGCAAAGGGGGCCCTAGGAAGAGGGAAACATGACGGCTCTTGTACCCTCCTCCGAAGAGCAGGAGGAGTGGGGGATGGGCACAGCAGGAAAGTAGGGAGGGAGGGAGATAGACGGGTAAGGACAGGTCAGGTGATTCGTCATTCATGTGGTTGCTGTTATCCGAAGTCACTCAACATCTCACTAAGGTACAATCAATCCCCTCTGCCCCATATTGTGTTCTGTGCTTCCCTTGCCAGTTACCCGCAGCAACCTCGTCCCCAGATCTGCCTGTAGACATCACTGTAGTCCACGGCACTACAGACACGTATCTTGTTTGCTATCTTGTCAGTCTGGCTTCCTTCCTCTAGAACGGAACTCCCAAGAAAGCGGGGACCTTGTTCTGGAGCAGGACTTCCTGGGTTCAAATCACAAGTCCTCCAGTTGTTAGACCAGCATCACACAGCTTAAATAGCTAACTAATAGCTAAATAGCTAAACTAAACTTAAGTAGCTAACCAATAATTAACCTCTCTGTGTCTCTTTTGTCATCTGTAAAATGCAAGTCATAATTGTATCTGCCCCAGGGTGATTATAAAGAGAAAATAATACTTATTAAATGTGCAGAACAGTGCCTAGAATGTAGTATGTGCCCATTGTATTACTACATCTCATTTCCCATTTTAGTTTCAGTTCCATGGGCTCATGTTTAAATGAATGTGGCTAACCATTAGTACTTCAGTTAGAATTTACAAGTTCTTTGCAAAAAGTGAAGAAGGAAACCATCAGGAGCTTGACCCATTCTGTACTAGGAACTTGTAGCTTGAGCACAGCATGATGGTTGGGATGGAGTTGCTGAGATTTAACTGACATGTGAGAAACAGAAAGAAATGGAAAGGTAAGGGCCAAAGTGCCTGCTTCCCAGTGTTGCTGAGTCTAGCCTGCCAACTGTAATAGGTTTAAGCGATCCTGAAACTGTCAAGTGAACCCAGGAGCTGTGGAAGTATCTGGGTCCAACCAGTTGTCTTCAGCTCAAGCATAACATAAACTAGGTTTCAAAATGGGTTCTAGGATATATAAAGGAGGGTTCTGCCATAAGCAATTCCAAAAATTGCGTTGAGCACTGCTACAAGTGTGCCGAGCCAAAAGTATATTTGCTAATCTTAAAAAGAATGTCATAAATAGGAACAACTAAGCCAAAGGGGAATCTCCTTGCTAATAAAATATTCCCGGGGGCACTTACCATTGCCTAGTTCCCAAGAAATGTTATAATTCTTGGAAGAGCAATAGTCCAGGAGCAACTGAGCGTTAGAACTGTTCCACTGCAAATCTGCTGTTCGTAGTAAAGCATTTAGCCCAAAGATCAAGTCCAGTCCTGAGCAGTTTGCAAAAGCATACAGCATATCCACGGAGCTTTCTAGAAGAAAAATGTTGCAATTTAATGGCTGGGTCAGCACTACAATATCAAAAGCCTCTAAATTTGTTCTCCAGCGAATTACTATTTTGGTTGTTAAACTGAAGGAATTACAGTCCTAATGAGTGACTATAGTTATAAATACGAGACAAAAATTGGACAGACAAATTAAATAATTAAAAATCAATAGGACTCCATTTACTTCAGCTGTTGATTCAACTTTCCATGCTGAACCATGTAAAGTATCACAAACTTTGGTCTGGCCCTCAGGTTTTGTTCAAATGACCTCAGGGGAACTCAAAGCCCAGGCCAGACAGTCAGTCATTAGTAAACGTAAGCCACACTGTTCATAAATGAAACATCTCTGCTCACAAACTCAGTCACAAAATATTTTGGTAAGTTTAACTATATTTAAAACATTTTTTTGGAAAATTCATGTATTAGGTTTATTAATCTTAAATAAGTAAAATTTGACATTAAAAAATTGGCCTAGGGCAACAGATCTGTGGTTTCCAAACTACGTGCCAAGACATCCTGGCAAGCCTCAAGAAATTTACCACACAGCTGTCAGATTTAGCAAAAGAAAATACAGACAACTAGTTAAGTTTGGGCTTCGGATAAACAAGGAATAATTTTTGCTCTATGTCTATGCAATATTTGAGAAACACTTACAGTAAAAAAAATTAGTTTTTCTGAAATTCAAACTCAACCAAGCAGCTTATTCACACAGGCACCACAGGATCCTTTAGATGCGCAAGGGAAACATCAACTTTGTTTGACAGACAGAGATCACAAGTAGGCAGAGAGGCAGGCAGAGAGAAAGGGGGAAGCAGGCTCCCTGCGGAGCAGAGAGCCTGATGTGGGGCTCGATTCCAGGACCCTGGGATCATGACCTGAGCCGAAGGCAGAGGCTTAACCCACTGAGCCACCCAGGTACCCCAGAAACATCAACTTTGCTGGATACAACGAGAACTATTACTAGTAGGTTCTGGGACCTAACAACTTAATAATTGAAACTCTTGGGTATTTACATGGGGCTAGGTAAGATAAAGTTAAAATTAAAACAATTAAAAAAAATTAGAGTCACATAAGTGCCATAAAGGTTTGGGAACTTTTGAACTCAGCTTTTCTAACCATCAGCTAGTCTAAAGTCACTTCTTGAGAGTGGCAACGATGTCTGTTTGAATATCATCTTCAAGTTGGGTATCATATGCACAATAAGCCTGTGATTTTCACATATATTTAGAGTTATTTGTTGACTGGAGATCCACTCTTGAGCTCTCCTCCTTTAAAACAGTCTAAGTGAGTTACTGGGCAAGCATAGTAGAGCGACCCTCAGCGTAATACCGCCAGTGGAGGCTGGCGGGCAGGAACATCCCTTGCGAGTGCTTTGAGGTGTGTTGGGCGTGTGCTGTGTCACCCACATCCGCAGAGCCTGTCATCACGCAGTTACGGACAACAGGGTGGAAAAGCTCTCCAGTCCTGTGGCCCAGCCTTCTACTGGATCCTGAGCCACGGCTGGGAAGGCACAGAGCCTTGGGACTGCTGAGTTCTCCCCAAACTGCCACCCTCATTTTCCCACGAGGAAACTGACACCCAAGGAAAGGAAGTGCTTTGCCCAAGGCCACCAAGCTATTTGGTGGCAGTGTCATCACTAGAGCCTGCTGTAAAGGGTGACTCCACTGTCCTGTCATAGCTCCAGGTTAGACATTCGTACTGCAAAACCAGGCTGCAGGAAGTTTTCTGGATCAGGAATCCCAAGGCCTGAGCTCCAGGACACACTCTCCCACTTACAGACTGTATGATCTGGTGACGGTGGCTGTCGGCTCCGCCTCAGCCGCGGATCCATGATCCTGGAACTAGCACCAAGAGGTGTCTCCTCACAAAACCGAGGTTGAAATGACATGGATCAAAACCCACTGTGAACCATAAAAACCTTCATAGATATTAGGGACTGTCACTACCTAGTCCCTCTGTGGCATTTTCAAAAAACCTAGAATGCTTGCATTTCAGAGTATCTATTCAACTCATACTTGACTCTTTGTCTATTTCATTTTTCCAAACGCACTTGGAATGTGCTTTAATGGCTTAAAATTCTATTATATGCTTCCATTGCCTTTGGCGATGTTCCTAGGAAGATGTTGTTGCGGCTGAGGTCGAAGAGGTTGCTGCCTGCGTACTCCTCAAGGATTTTGATGGATTCCTTTCTCACATTGAGGTCCTTCATCCATTTTGAATCTATTTTCGTGTGTGGTGTAAGGAAATGGTCCAATTTCATTTTTCTGCAAGTGGCTGTCCAATTTTCCCAACACCATTTGTTGAAGAGGCTGTCTTTTTTCCATTGGACATTCTTTCCTGCTTTATCGAAGATTAGTTGA